>JAQGBH010000372.1:0-54704 GCA_034698265.1 Sminthurinus aureus | reverse complement strand
CTGGCAAGTGTACAGTATTAGCCTACTCGCATTTTCCGAGTAGAGCTGACTTTGCGCATCCGCCCACAAGAAGTGGGTGGAGTTGGACTCTTGATTTTAATTGGGATTAACTGGAAGTAATCCCAATATTAATATTCTGGAATACCAAGTTCCTAGCATTACGGCAACTTACTTTTCCAGACAACTTTTTCCGACTGCAATGGGAAAAATGTACAGTATTAGCCTACTCTACGGTACCTAGCAAAATCCTAAAAATCCCTTATTTGTTATTAGAGATAATAGCTTAAATTTGTATCGGCAGACATTGTGATTTATAAAGGTTTGTGATGTAGTTCTTTTTATTTCTCTATGAAGTTCTTAAATTCAATTGTGCTTAAACACAGGTAAATAATCTTTTCCTCCTCGAAACAGATAGTATATATGCGTCATTGTGGAAAACTTGCAAGTATTTTATAATTCTCTTCATACTATTATACTCCCTCAAACTACTTTTTCAAAGCTCTGCATTCTCTGTATTCTTTCATTCTTCTGTTCATCGTTTCCATATTCTGTCACATTCCATGAGACTTCAAAGCTGAGCAGTATGACTGAAGAACTGGGCTGAGATCGGATCTTTTTATAGAATTCATTCTCTGTAATGTAATGGGGAAAAAAGGAGAGAAGTGGTTGTTCTAAGTTACCACAAGACTGGCATGTTTCTTGTACAGAACACAAAACTTCATTTTTTTTACTCCATTGTTCATTTGTACATCTAAATGTATAAAGTATAAATTCAAATCATCATTTTCTAAACTGTAAAAAAAATTCTACCTTTGATCCTTTTTTTCAAGAGATTTCAAAACCTGCTTTGAAAAGGCAAGTGTAGAATTCTACGATAAATTTTACTTGCCATTTTCTTTAAAGCTTCTTTTTGAATTTCATGTCCTTGAAACTCTACAACTTTAACGATATTAGGGTTGAAGCGGTTTATTATGGTTCAATAATAAAGAAATGAATAAATCGAGTTTAAATATTTAAATGATTTTCAAATGCTCAGTCACTCAATCACGTATTTATTGACAAAACGTGGGATTCTGAACGGCTGACTGAGTCTAGGATTTAATTTTGTTTCCACGTGCAAATCAGATCACAACAGGAAGATGAAATATAAAATGAGAATAGAGTGAAAAAAAGGAGGATTCAAGGCGAAAAACGGATAAAAGAAAAATAGAGCAACTAGTAACTTTCAGGACTTTTTCCTATAGAAGAAATTACTAGAATTCGTCTGCGCTTTTCACTTAAAGTGGGCATACATTAACATTTGTATTTGTGTTTGAGACTTAAATTCATCAGATGAAAAGGAAAAAGGAAACAAGAGCAAAGAATCGAAACTTGGTTCCGTTGAGCTTTTCAAAACTTAGTTTTCTTGTGTCTTGTGTTTGATTTTCAGTAACCAGTAACTTGTTCCCACGTGTGGAAAAAAAATTATACTGAACTGAATATTTAATGTTTATGTTCCGATAACCTGGAAGCACACCCGATTCTCAATAAATAAATGAAATTACAGCTTATAGCTACCTTGTTTATTACATCGAAAATCGAAATATTCTATTTATGGCTTTTGTCACTTCCTGTTTTGTGAATTCTGAGTGTTAATGTTTAATGTTCAACACTTGATTCCGATTCTATTTTGTTTACGTAACGACACTTATTCCGCTGTCTGGGCTTCCCGATAAATGTCTATGAGTGAGGGGTTTCAGTTTGTAGAATCTAAAATTCTCGATTCGTCATCCATATTTTCTTAGATAATTTAATTGTTAGTACGAAAACTATTTTTACATCTTTTCCTACTTTCCCCATTCCTGATGGAAAATGTTTATTGAAAAAAAATTGGACTAGAGACTCGACACATATTTTATATGACAGTTCTAAATAGTTTGAAGGAAGCTTCATATTGTGCTTTTAAAATCACAACTTTGTAGGAAATTGAACGTTGGCAAAGGGAAGAAACCGCTTGTATAATAAGGTTCAAAAATGACTGTCCACTGATTTACTTCACCTCAATATGCTGTTGCAGTTGGAATTGAAGTAATCAAAGTTTTTTGTCAATATTATGAATTATGAACTATAATTTAGCATAATATTATTATGTTTTTATTATTGTTATACTGTATGAATAATAAGTGTCGAAGTTAAATCCATAAAGGTTACAACACCAGTGTTCAAATATACTTTTGAATTTTATGTCCATAGCCCATAGTCTATACACATGCACTCTACACTATGTACATGTATAAAATCAAATAAATGAAAATGCGGTACATGGATCAACGGCTGAATACTGAGTGTATGTAACGATCGGATGTAATGAAAATGAACAGCTATATTTAGCCAAAAAGTAATTGTATTTATATCCTGAGCGTTCTTAGTGAGAAGTTAAGAACATTTTGCCGTTGCTCATATTATTTAGAGGCTGCATAATATATTATAGTTATATAAATACTTAGAAGTATAGAGTGAAAGTAACAGACATGTAAAATCCAGTGTATTCCATTCCATATCTTAGCCTGTATTACATGAATTATAATACATGTAGATAGTGGATATTTTCACCAATGTACTGTGCATGTAAGGGTATTATAATGTAAATATCTATAAATGTATGGGAGAATTACTACGGTTATAAAAATTCACGAATGGTGTTATTTTTGTTCCTCGACTTATTACCCTGTACTGCAGAACTATAATATAACATATTATACGCTATATTATATGCACCATGCTTAATGCCCTATTATATAGAAGAGGACTATTGGGAAAGAAAAATAAGAAATACAGTGTCATTTTTATTTAGGTATTGGACATTTAGCATTTGTTTCTCTGTCTTTTTTTGTCTTTGTTTCTGTGTTTGTGAGACTAAATGAGCCGTTTTTCTTCATATGATGTGCATACTTATATTAGTTTAGTATTATATGACTTACATACCTCTTCATATCCTTACGATACATGTGCGTGCATATATACATGGCATGAAAAAATGTTTGTTTTTCTTCTTGCCTGCTTTCTTTTGCCTTCGCAGTTTTGGTTTTTGGGATATACATACTCCATACTACAATATTATAACATTATTTTTATACCGTGACGTATGGTTCAGTATTTGTATCATGTGTACATAATTACATGGTACAAGCATGGAAACGAAATACGAACGATATAACTTGTATCTTGTACATATCTACATTCCATATTCAATTCATATTGTCGCTTTTTCGGAGGATAGGAAAAGCGGATACGGATACAGATACCCATATGTATAATATAAACAAGTACAAAATTAGTTGGTTTATTTTTCAAAACTCATGCATCCATCATGAATTTCTTAAAGGCCAAAGCCTGTGATGAGTTTGGTTCTATTCTGTTCTGTTTTGTTATGTTCTTTGCCGTTCCTTTCTGTGTAGGGAGTATACTCATTGGTGCCTCCACAACATGACAGATAATATACACAGTTGTCTTAATAAACAAACATGTTCTGTAAGAGGCAATGAGAAAGAGTGGAGGATATGTAATATGTATATGTATAGTGTATAGTACATGATGTGTATTGAATATTGAATGTTACTCATTCTAATTATAATTCTCGGGTTTGCAAGAAAGCAGAAGCTTGCTATACGTATACCATATGCCATGTACAATATACTATATACCATACAGGTCTAGATATAAAGACATCATTATACTGCGTTTATATAGTCGTTTTTTGGCAAAGTCAAATTGTATAGTGTTATACTTTTTTTGAAAGGCTTGTTCGTAATATTATACCTACAGAGAAATGTGCATAGATTTTACATAGATGTACTATTGATAAGAGACGTAAAGGACGTATCGTATACACCATACAAGTATTCATACACATTACACATAATATATAATGTAAAATGTACAGTGGATGTGAATTGTGAATATGAGGCTGATGTCGCGCAGAAGTCAAGTCATGCTTTCTAAAATGAGAAAAGCAAAAGCAAACCAGAGCACAGTATCGTCGATAGCAGCAGAGCATTTGCAGTTTATTTTTTTCCTACCACATACAATACAGCAGAGAGCAGAAGAGAATACAAACACACACACACATACAGAGAGAGAGAGAATACAAACACACACACACATACAGAGAGAGAGAGAATAAGAAATGTATTTTTGGCCATAGGCTTCTGGCGTTGGTTGGCTTTCACTTGGGAGTCTATTCCTAGTCTTTATGTACGTCGTCATCATCGTCATCCAGTCTATTTCGGTCTTGTTCCATGAAATCCAAGGTCTATTTTTACCCGGGAAAACAGTAGTAGCATAGAAGTGTATCCTGGCTTTTCATTTTTCTTCTGCATGGTCCTGAAATTATAATACACACGTTGCTGTGTATTTTTAGAACCAGTTTCCGTTCACTGTATGTATTTATATACAAAGTCGTGGATTCACATTGTGCATTCTACTACACTATCCTAATAGTCTCTTTCTCTTCTGCTGTCGCTATTACGTCTTCGTCATCATCGTCGTCTTCGTCTTAGGTTTTTCCCGCCTTTGCTCTTTCATTTGCATTTGATTTGATCCTGTCTTCAACCTCCTTCCTTTTAATATAAATTAGAAAGTCAACATGCTAAATTAAATCAATCAGCTCAACCTTAGGCACATTTACAAGACGAATGAAGGCCATACTGTAATATTTAGTAACTACATACTGCATACTACATACATTGTGAGCCATATGATGAGTAAATAGATTTTGTTACAGACGGATCAAAATATTTCAAACATTTTCAAATTCAGGTCATTTTCATCTACGAGATGTGCATTGTACTTTGTACATGGTACATACTGCTGAATGGGAAATATGTCCATGTGGCATGCATTAAAAAGAAAGTTTTCACGTGTTACAATTTCTTTCTGATGAAAAACATAATCATCATAATTTAAATCTAGTCAGTAAATATCCCCATGTTGTGGTTTGATTTGTAGTGAAATAAAGCAATCTTCTTTTTTCAAAAAACTAAAATAAAAGTAATTATCATCATTTTTTATCATGTTCAATTTTCAATGCTTTATGATGAAATAATGATGGAGACTCGTATTACAACAACATGAAAAATGAATATAGGACAACAAAATATGTTGTAAATAATCCAGAATTTCTAGGAAGAACGGAAAGAATAATAGCATCTTCGTAACATCTTAGATTTTCAGTTTCGACTAGACAGTTTCAGGTTTTGCCCTTTAAGAAATAAATCAGGGTAGTTGTGTACTACAAAATATATTGGGCCATGATTTGACTATGTATTTGTATTTTAGTATATAGTATATAGGGATCGTTACATATAGTCAATGTAGATCTTTTCTATGATTTTATATGCATACGTAATATGTCTATTTTTCTGTATTTCCCAAGAAATCCAAAAATAATCCTGCATTTTCCATGTATAATGTATAGGCATTTATATACACATTTTAATACACAATACACAGATGAGTGTATATATGACTAAGTCATAATCCTCTGTCGTATCATACCTACCTACCTATGTAGAAATCAAGAAGAAAGAGAAGAGAAGAGTATATAGAGGAAAAACCAGGATATTAAATTTTGAGGCCTAATTTTAAATAGGGCTTAGGCATTCTGCCACAATTTTATTTGTGTAGATTAGATGTTTATTATAGTGTTTGTACACTCTACATGAACCGTTCGGTGGTACCTGCATAGAAGATAGATGATGAGCAGTAAAGTGGGGAAATGGTAAACATTTTACAACCTATGGCACGATAATTTTCTAGAATTTTGTACTGTGCTGCATTGTGTGCATTCTGGAACATTATGAAATAAATGAAGAAATGATGAATTATTGATCAAAAGAAATAAAGAACTAAAATTAACCTTGTGGTTTATGGTGTAATCACTAATCACATAAATGACTTACGCTAGTACACACCAAAATGACTTGTCAACAATTAACACAAGGTACAGGATTTTTCCAATCACATTAGAGAGAGATTGGAAGGTTCAAAAATACACTGTATACATAGTACATAGATAAATACATCTTTAAAATATGCTCTAAAAATGAACAACATGCAACTGCAAAATGCGTGTAGCCACATGAACATGAAAAGCAAACATTACATGTCCCTTCTATTTGTATCTGAGGGATGATTGACGTATTTCCTTTTGTATTTCATAATACTCTAAATACTAGATAGTTGGATAGATAAATAGATCGGATGTATGCATACATGTGTGTTTTATTTCTACTTATATACATATAATATATCTTGATACTCTCACTCGGGTTAATTTGAGTGTAAACTGTATTTTGTGCGTCATTCAAGTATTTATTTAGACAATAATATCTGACCAACCACGGCAAATATACCATGTTAAATAAATGAATATACCATTTGCCTTTATCCTCTGATTCTAAAATCTCCACTGCATAAGAAGAAGAAGAAGAAGAAGAAGAAGGAGGAAAAGAAGATGGTGGAGATGAAAGATACAAGTTATTTTTTTTATGTATTTTTGTAGTTGGAGATAACAATAACTAAAGTAAAAAGATACTTGTACGAATGATTAATATTATTTAATTACTAAGGTTTTTCTGGCATTTTTTCAGTTCACAGTGATTGTTGTTATGTGATATGAATTTGAGGCATTTTGCATTTTACATTGTACATTACATAGTGGACATAAAATACAATTGTACACCTCTTTGGTTATAAAGTTCGGTGCATGGTCTGTGAACTGTGTACTGTGTGTATATTTGGATTTATCGTACGACTTTGATTCTTTCTGGTTTGTATGACGTAAGTCAAACAAATTGACTTCAAGTCACAAAAATATACACATATGTGTACTGCAGGCTGTAGATTGTCAATGTGTAGAGGCGGTCTATATGGAAAACAAATGTATTTTTGTGGACGCAAGTAAGTATGCATGTACATTGTACATTGTACACTGTAATCAAATCATGTGAGTTGTGAGTAGATTCAAATCGACAACCAAATCTTGAATTGTCATGAATGAGGTGTGTATATGTGTAAATAGTACAGAGTAAAAAATAACGAATATGTTATCTAACTGTATTATTATACTACTTCTTGTACTGTACTGTCTTTTTCTAGAATACTCGTCTCTTTGTTTACTTTTGGAATCTTCTATGTTACAGTTAATAGTATAATATAGATAGAAGATATACGTAATCGGAGAAGTCCCAACGTGTCACCTTGTCAATGAGTTCTGACTGAGAATGAAAATGTTCACTAGCAACTACATACGATTCAAGTTTGCCTAGCAATCTGTATGATGCATGATGTATGACAATGTCAGGAGTATTGACAATCCATGTATTAAAGCTTTCCTCTGGTCAAAAATGTTCATAAATAAAACCTTAAATTATTTATTATTAGTCTGTTGCTCACACACTGTGATTTTCATATTCATCCAAGCGTTTTATTAAGAGTGATTTGAAGTTCAAAAGTTTCTCATGGACAATAATAATTTTATAAGGGATATCTTTTCATATTATGTTATGAAATACTTAATCTATAAATATGCGAGTTTTTGTGGTTTTCTTTTGTTTTTGTGGTTTTTCCGATGGTTTTGGCTTTGGTTTATGCATTTACTGGCTTTTTTTAACTTTGACTTTTAAAACAAAAACTAGGGTTAACCGGGGGAAATGTGCTTTGGGGGTAATTGTGCTAGTCACAAATTTAACCCCTTTACTATACTCTTTTAGATTTTTCAACATATCGTCAGTGTAGAATCATAAGTCGATAAGTGCAATGTATTATACATTGCACTTATCGACTTATGATTCTACACCGACGATATACACATTAAAGAACTGACTTTCATCTATGCTATGGCTAAATTTCAAGTTTCTACGTTGAATAGTAAGGTCACAGTAAAGGTCAAAAGTCAGTCACTCCAAACGAGATGAAAATCATCTCAAAGTTGATTCACTTCAACTTGCAATAAAACTGTTAAAACTTAACATTTTTAACTCAGGTTTTTTCCTAAACATGAAACAGAGTGATGACGCTTTTATTACATTTGAAATCATATTTTTATACCCAACCGTTTAATTGTAATTAACTACAGCACAATTCCCCCGTGATTTTGCAGATATGGGGGAAATGTGCGGAAGTTAATTACAGTTAGGTAGTCCATTATTAAAGCAAGTTAATTATCAGTACATGTTCTCCTTAATCCCTAGATAATGTTTGACACCAGAAACACTTCGATACGTCAAGTTTAAACTGTTTTATCAACGATTTAAACTTAACTACGATTTAACTGCGGGGTAATTGTGAGTCACTAAATTATAGCTAATTAAAATTATTTTAAAGCCGGTAAAGGCCAAAAATAGTAATAATTAGTCCCCTTGCACATGTTTTGGTGAAAAATTTAGTCAAAAAATTATTGTAAACTACTTTAATAACAATTTTAAATTAGATCATGTGATCAGAACCACTATCATTGTTATTTAAGTTAATTGCAATTAAGTATTTAAAGATTTGAACTTTTTATTACTATAGATGCTTTCTAGAGACAATTTCAAGTATTTTAGAGTCCGTTTTCGTACAAAACAATTGTGTTTTACCTGCGTAATGAACAATTAAAAATGTTGGTAATGTTATTTTGTTGACTCGCACAATTTCCCCGTTTGCGTATGTACACAATGTATTAACTCCACTAGCACATTTCCCCCAGACTACAGCACATTTCCCCCGTTCCTGGGGGAATTGTGCTGTACCAATCGCTCCTTAGTAATTGCAATTAAATGGTTGAATGTGTGCATTTGAGATTTTTCACACTTATTCTACGATAAATTTCTTATGGATTGATATCAAAATCCTTTCTGAAAAGTTCATTTTAATGTATTTTATTTAATGTTAAAGGTTGAGATGCCTAAAAATACAGCACATTTCCCCCGGTTAACCCTATAACAAAAAAGGTATCCGTGTATTTTGTATGTTCTATAATAGTATTTAATATTCTATGAGCTGTACCATACTTTTTATGTATAGGACAAGGAGTACAAAATATTTCCAAAACAAAAATACTAACTACGAGGTGTTAACGATTTAGCTATTTTAAAATATTTTACATGGTTGATAAACTTCCAAGCAAATATAAAACATGTCTCGCTGCAAGCCAAAAATAAAATGGATTTTAATACATGCATACATATGTCATGTAGTCATGTCATATGTATAGCTATTAACTATTTATTTATTTATTATTTATTATTCCAAATTACTTACCATGTTCCTTTTATGCTTCTTCGCGGTTCTGCGCAATAAGATTTATCAGAAATTGTCATGTTAAACAAATACACAAATATTGACCACACATGTATAAATTTATATCATGTATACTGTACAGCGTACATGTTTAGTTATTTATTCAGTACAACACACACACACAGAGTGAAAAATTAAGACAAAATGTTTATGTTGATATTTTTCGCATTAATAAAAAAAGTGTATTATATATTTTAGATACAATATTCAAAAAATTACATGTTAAATTTGTGAACCCGGTAATTTAGAACTTTGTCAAATAAATTTTTAACAATGCTGTTTCATGCTTTTGATCCATTGGTAGAAACGACAAAAACCCTTCGTAGCCGTTCCAAATAGATAGTTTTGTGTAGAATTTAGACTAACTGTATTGCAAAGGACTGGTTTAATATTGCATTGACGCAAGTTTATATTTATCCATAAATAAAATGAAATACATGGTGTGTATTGCAAATTACACATTACCAAACAGTATTATTATTTATAGTCTAAATTTTTTCTTCGATATTTCATTCGGACAGAACCAAAAAAAGGTAGTTTGATACAAGTTATTTCATATATTCTTGTGTATAGACTCTAAAGTCTGTAATCAGAAAGAAGGTACGATCAAAAATCAACATGAACTTCCTAAAATTGACATTGACCATTGAACGTTTATCTTACAAGATGTTAGCAATTAGTAATAACTAATAATTACCATACTCTACGTATTTTTACAGTGATACATTGTACATGTCCGGTACATATTCACATCGTGCTCAATGCATAGGTTTCTGTAGACGTCTCCTTCATTTTCCATTTAAAATATTTACAGTACACAACTCTTATTCTTAGTAGTTCCATGTTCCACTCCACTGCTAGGGCATCCTTTTCACACTTTTCATTCTTATACCTATTTATGTATTCGGTCATGCTATACATGTATATAGTACATAGTATACAGTGTTTTTTAAAACAATAACTTGCTGTCTCTTGCTCCTACATCGACGATGTCTAGCTTGGTTAATTTTTTTTTGCTTAGAGTAGGTACATGTAATGTAAAAGTAAAAAGTATTCGCACATCCATACAAGCTACAAGCCTAATGTCCACGCTAGTCGTAATAATAATAATAAAGATGATAATAAGATAGTTTGGAAATGGTTTGTTTACTGTATATGCAGGATGTATTTACAGTATATCTATGTTCTATAACTTTTAAAAGGTGTTCCAAAAAGTCTCTATTAACCTTCTGTCTAGCTTAGTATAGAATATTTTGCGTTTTACGAATGCTAAAGGCCAATATGATTTTCCTCCTAATGATTTGCCATACTCTAAACTCTCCCTAAAGTACAATGAGTATGAAGAGACGTGTAGGCACATGTACAATTACAATTACAATTATCCTCTCTCATTCACATTATGCCACTGGTTGAAAACTGATTCAGAATTCATGGTGGAATAAATTTGCATTTTCCAAATGATGCATTATTCTGCGTTGGCGTGTGCATGTTATTTGGATATGCATACATACATGTATGTATATGCAGGATGTTGGAAGTTGGAAGCTAGACGATAGTGTACATCATGTTGATGAAATAGCATCCAGCAGTATGTACCTACACTGCATGTGGTATGTCTCCATCCCTGCTTTGTGTTACTGTCGTTACTGTAATACTCTTTATTGTTACTATAACTAAAAATCCAGACTACCACAACAACTAAGTCTGTTGATTACATGTAAACAAAAATGTATCTACATACATTCGTCAAGGATTCAGTCACTAAAAATGTTTTGATTTTATAATTTTAGGTCTGATTTTTTTTCAAACCATTCTCTTCTGAAACATGTTTATAAATCCGTATTCAATGACATTTGTGAAATCATAGTAGTGATAATTATGATAATGTTTACATCAAACACATCAAAAAGATACATGATGTACATGCTTTACGGAATCAATTTGGGGATTTTAGCATGATTGTACAGATAAATTCTACGTCAGTTAAATCACAGTCCAATCATCAACTCAAAAATTCTTTCAAAAAAATAATAAAATTAATAAATTATATAAAATATTATGATATTACATTATATAAATCACCAATCGATAATCTATATGGATGGATTATAATAATTTGTAATAAATTGCAAACTAAAGTAAATTTCAAATAGAAAACCAAAGAGGATGCAACCGAGTGTGTATTTTTATTATTTATTACGAAAGAATAATAAATGCGTCCTTTACGTCCGCTTCTATCTTTTATCACGTCACTTTGGAGTTATCTAACGAGAAAATGAGTGTCGTCGTCGTTTGGCTACAAATTAGAATACAATTAACGTTTGACGTGTACGATAACGAAAAGGAAAAAAAAATGACAACAACAAATAATGATAGTGTTTCTCCTTTAATCTATTTTCTTTGTAGGTATAGTATATAGTACAGTATATTCTCTAGTAGAGTACAGAGAATATAGAATTACAAAATATTATTTATTATTTGGTAATGCCTAACTGAATTTATAACCGTGTACAATGTACAAGTACACACTATATACTGTCATATACTGTGACTGTTTTCTTAAAGAAGCACTGGCATATCATAATTCATAATAGATACATAAACATGTACTGATAGAATGTAGTTGATCTTGTTCTCTTCACATGTTTTGTTCTCTTCTTCTTCTATTTATTCCTACCCCTGGTCTTCTATCTTCTCTGTCAACAGACTAGAGACTACGGAATGAGAATAGAATTTAATAGTAAGTACTAATGTCTAATGTACATGGGAACTGGCTGAAGTGAAGATTATCTCTCTTTCTCATACTCTACATAGGATTGGGGAGTTTTTAGCCATGTGGTGTGGTGTCGTTCCCTGTAAAAACAGTGAGAGTTTAGTTATTATGATGATTCTGTTGCCATTACTAGTTAGTTAGCTAGCTAGCTAGCTTTAGTTACTAATAACTGTTTACTCTGTTCAAGAAATTCTGAACGAGGCAAACACACACGCATACATATAGACAGACATACATACATACATACATAAATGAAGAGAGAGAAAAAGAGTTCTGAGAAAAGTATTTGATACAATATTAAGTCATCTACTTGCTTACATGTGGAAAAAATATAATAATAATAATACTAGTAATGTGGAGGATGCTGAGGTTATTCTAGTTGCGTCTTCTTGCATCTAGTTTATTTCACATTTTTGTACAAGTTTAATAGCTTAGTCATTTAGACGAAGCTGCTGTTGTCGTTTTCGTTTTCGTTGTCACTGGCCTTATCAACAAGAAAAATACGAGGGGAACAAACTTGGACATTCGTAAATAAATAAAAATAATTTTTGTCTCGGGTCTCAATATCGATATCAAATCTGTTCTCGTCAAATGAGAAAAAACATTTGAAATTCCTCCACATACACAAAACTTACATACATCCTATATTTTGTGGAGTGAGTATCATTCACTCAGGAATAAATAATATCTACACACACAAAAAAATAACATCTATACATGTAAAACAAATTTTACTTGCCCTGAGTGTAACATGTTGTTTTGATTTGATTATAACATGTCTTGAAATTGATTTTCGACCAGTGCGTGCGTGTTTCACTCCATGTCTATCTCCTCTCTTAAATAAATATTATTTACTGACTGTGCAGTTTCTGGTGATTTTCCTTGTATCTTGCTGAATCTTTTATGCATTTGTAATTACATAATGCATTAAAGAATATCATCGTTGCCAAGTGTTTGCTTTAGTATTTTGAGGACATTTTTTCCTGGCAGATTATGAAAAAATCTGTAAGAGTGAAAAAGTCATTGTAGGACTGAAATTGAAAGTTGAAAAGAAGGGAAAATAAGCAAAAGAAAAGTGATTAAATATTTCAATATTTCAAGCTCATTGTTGTAAAAAGTAAAACATTTCTCAATTTCAAGGCGCACATGTATAAAAGTATTGTGGTTCCGTTGTGAAAGAATCAAGTGAAAAGATCTGCTGTGTACCTATCATGTACCGTGTATTATTTAAATAAAGTTACAAGCTACAAAGCTGGAAATTATTTTTGTAAACATATTAAGTGAAAATGGATTCAATTTATCTATATTTTAAAATCAAATCCGAAAATTTACTAGACATGAAAACTTCATTTAAATCTATGAATTACTTTAGTATTGCATTTATCCCTACCAATGCTGGTAGAACTTCTGGAGTGAAACTTAAGAAGGTTTTGAGTATTTAATTTTAAGAAATTATAAAAAAAACATGGTGAATGATTAAAAAACCCCCAACACGACTAGTGTTTCGGAGTGACTGAAAAAACTATAAATAAACAATAATAATAAATATTCTCATGGTTTAAAATTTGAAAAGTGTGGACAGGAATAAAGTGTCTCATCGTGTAGTGCCAAAAAAAATTCGGGATCAAAGTGAACATAGTATCTTCAGACAAGGGGAGGATCAATGAGAAATATCGAAATGGGTATCGACACTGATATGATGAGATCAATCTCTCATAGCATGCTGAATAATTGTGCAGACAGCAATTGTTCTATTGGTAATGAAACTATTCTCTTTCTAATTTCTTTAATTTTACATCCATACTCCATACAGAACCATATGAGACAGTCAGCATATTATAAGATACATGAAATTTTTAGTATAATATATGCTTTTATTGAAAAAACACGTGTGAATATCATTTGGAATAATAATAATAATAATCATCATCATCATTATCATTATTAATGTCTATGATTAGTCTGTCATGTACAAACTACTGTACAAAAACAAAAATACGAGAGACAGGGATCACGTTCAGTACTTCTGTGATATGAGATATATGTTGATAAATAACATATCGAGGGGGAAATAACGTATTGAGTATTGAGACAATAGAAAAGTTATGAGCACAGAGCAAGAGCAACTTCTCTAATTCTCTCAATACGGTATATCACCCTCGATATCTAGAACAAAATAAATGTTGAATAAATATATTATTATAGAATGACTTGAGAAAGGAAAAGCTAGACATTTCGACGTGTCTATCATTTAAAATAAAAATTATGTTAAGTAAAATCCTTTCATCACAGCTCATTATAGAAGCATCATACACTTATTAGTATATACTACATAATGGGTTATACAGTCAGTTGGTAGTTTCTAGTAGTGAAAGGATTCGTAAATACAAAACATATTGAATATGCAATGTGTGAGCTATACATTATACATATGACATATTATGTGTATATTGTGACCTTTCGATTTGTTGAATTTCATTTGATTCCATTCGAATTTGTTTCGACTGCAGATAAACTACTACAAACATTTACGACTGTATTTAAATGCTCAAGTTTCAAATATACGGATATGTAATGTGTTCAAACAAGTACACAAGTATATGATATGATAGCTTCTCTTTTAAAGCATCGTGATACAGTTTTAATGGTAATCGGTAATCGTACTATCATCATGATGCGTAATACATAATGTATCGTACAATTCGTCGTTGATCGTTGATCAACAGAAATTTGAGATTCGAGTAAATATCATAATAATATTATTAGAATTATGTTGCACTGACTGTGTTTGAATAATTTTTAAATGGTGTATAACAAAAAAAACATCCTCATAATATGAGAAATGTAGAAGAAACAGATGTCAGATGTACTGGTATAAATAGTATAATTATATAGTCACTGATAATAGTAAAGAGATTTCCGACGAGTTGTTATAATTTTATATCATAACCATAATATAAAGTTGAAAGTGTATTTTTAAAATTAGTCTACATTTTTATCAAGTACTTGCTTGAAGTGCAGTGCAGTTCAGAGGATTTATTATTTATTTACTTATTTATTTGAAACTCTGATTATTATGCATGTATCGTGTATCTGGTCTATACATACGATGATGATCAAAGCTCACAGCTTATTGTGTTTTGGGACAACTCAAATGTCGTCAAGAGTCGGGAATGTTTGAGTGCTTCAGACTTTATCGTTTTTGTCAGATTGAGGATTCAGATTCGTAATAGACAATATGCATCGATACATGCATAAATCTATACGTGCATAACTCATACACATGCACGTATATTTATATTCATCAGTGTAATGCATGTATAATAGATAGTATGAAGTATCCTTCATGTAATTTTTTTTAGCTGTTGCCTCATCTCAATTTTAAATTCAAAAATAGAAAGTCAAAAGTAGGTTGTGGTTATAGATGTAAACAACATAACAACATCATAATAGGTATGTACATTACAAGTGATATTCTCGTGGCTTTACGCTGTACCATGTACACTGTGCAGGCAATGAAAACTTTAAAAAATTTGGTAGCTGTTAAGCATTAAATATAGAACTCTGTTTTTCTATAAGAAAATCGTTCTTCTTTTTTTTTAAAAAAAAAACAATGAATTGACTTCCAAATTCGGTCCCAGTATGTGCCTTATTTTCGTTCATGTTTTTATCGTAGGGGAGCCGAAATCGGTTTCCTTCAGGTCAATATGATGAATCTCAAGTGTGTTCAGCGAGTCAGTGTACAGAGTTTTGTAATTTTTAGAAGGATATTATATTATTATTACGTATTCTTTATGTTTTTTATAAGTTTTTTCCCAAGTGTTCTCTGTATTACAGAGTCTGTAACATCAATTGATTTTTACATTTTACGCAAGCATAATATATCAATTAGAACGAGTATATGATCATTGCTATTCAATTATGATAAGCGCCTGGCGTATTTATATGGGATACAAAATACATCATCATTATCATCATCAAGTTATCACAGAGACTTGATGTATTTTAGTTACATTATGCATAATATCCAAATAGAATTGTATCTATGGATGGACGTTACTCTGTACTCCATAAGTTAGGATGTATACAGAAAGTAGTTAAGTGGTCTTAGTTTTAAAAATTTTCCACTGAATATATGCATTCTATGAATGACGATATATGACATAGACAACATGTAGTATATTTAGTATATACTAATATTTAAAATGTACATGTATCGATATTTATATCTTATTTTACTTTATAATTTATAATATGATACTTTACGTATCTAATCTAATTATGAATCATAAATTACCTGACTGTACTAATGCAGTACTATATGTTAGATATATATATGCATCATCAAGTGGTAATTTCAAAATTTTCAGAACATGCATAATATGCTGAAATTTAATAACATAAAATTATGTTATAAAAATGTTTATAGTTTCCAGTTAAAAAGCAGTTTAGTATTATATTTTGATGTTTCTCAATCGATTACTTTATTTGTAATTTTATCTATCTGCGTATAAAAAAGGATGACTTTTGATTTGATCCGCAAGATTTTGATTTCTTTTCTCAATGCTTCAACCATTTTTTGTAATGTTTACTTTGTATAGGGGACTATCAGAGTAAAAAGTGGAGTAATATATTATATCATTTGTAGATAAGTAGAACGTACACCTGGTTTCATAAACTTGTATTTCATTTTATTTTTGTCTTCTCAATGTGATCTGTCTTTTTCACATGGAATAGATGAGATGATGCTGTAATCAACGTAAAGTAAACTACACTGATGATTTAACATCTCATTGTCAGTAATGTCAAATTTTAAAATGATTATGTATCACATGTTTACAAACATGAAATTATGGATATATACATATAATACATGTCTTATTATTAATGTGATTATTTCATATATGCTTTTCAATATGACATTTGATGGCTAATTATACTACATACAACATTTAATGCATACAAGTTTTATACTGTGCACTGGACATTGATTGTATCCACATGCCTATAACCTATAAGTAGTGTTTTACTTTTTACATATCATGTACTATGTGGTGAAAGACAAACAACAACAATGATTGTGTAAATGATACAGAGAGCACAAGGACAATTTCTAGTTGAAGCGTGTATGTATATGACTTAAGTGTTGTATGCACACAAATAACATAAAATAAAATAAAATAATAACTAGTAATGTAACAATCGGAAAAATTATATTCTATTTTGTTTCTTGCTTTATACCTTCCATTTGTTTTGGGACTGTTATTCTACTGATAAGTCTATTTTTATTTGACTTATTTGTGAATTGAGCACACAATGTATAATCCTCAATTATGTTGTCAATATCAGCGGGGTAAAATATTATAAAGTTTTGTTTTGTATTTAGTTGTGATGATATCTCTATATCTGTTTGTTCTCTTTTTACGATGCGAAGCAGAGTTGTGTTTTCCTCGTGTCCGGCTGGATGTCTGTGCACATTGGGGTAATGTGAGACAATGAAACTAGCGCCACCTATCGGGAAAATTTGTAACTAGTCAGCGCCCTGTAGTGGGAAAATTTTCAAACTAGTGGACAAGTTTATTATATGAAGAATTCTTATACTCTACTTCGCTTCCGGAGCCTAAAGCATTTATGCTTTTGTAGGCGATATAAAATCCTCACGGAGGGAGGATTTTTGACTTTATTTGTCCCTCTCTTTGTATAAACAACATTACATGTACAAAATCAAATAAAACAAAATAAATCTAATTTAGTTGGAGTTTTGAATTTGAAAGGCAAAATGTATCTGAATCAACTATAGATCTTTTCATGTAGACTGGCCTCAGCTCAGATATAAGAAAGATGTGCAAATGTAAAATAAATACATTTAAAAACTTTCTTTGTAATCAATTATCAGTGGTTTCGAATTTGGGGCAATCATAGTTGAAAACAAAACCATTCAAATTTTCTCTAATTATATGCATAATATCTGTACATATGAAAAAAGATTACAATCCAGTATCTACATCATACGAATTTAAAAATGATAATAATTCTAGATTCTAGCAGAAGCTTTAGTATCACCGGTTACTCTTTGTAAGTTTTTAGTTTCCAATCATGTAAAAGGTTCTCTATCCGCTCGGAATTTTCTCTTTAAATGATGTATGATGTATATCAATATTTTGTAGTCTTTACATCTTTATTTACTATTGACTATAAACTATAATCCTCTTGACAAGGAGTTGTATAGCGACGGATATTTATTCAATCAATTGTTTGACTTTTTTTCTTCGTTTATTTTTTCAGCATGTAAATATAATAACAGATAAATCGTATATTATTATTTATTATATTTATAAAGTGCTCTAATGTAGTTTTGTTATGTAATAAGTAAGAGAAGTCAGAACAAGTGACACTCGGTAGTGCACGCTTATAATGAAGTGATGTTAAATTATTTTTTTTAAAAGAGACAATAATTCCTTGGCGTTTCTTTCAACTGTCAAAAATCTCAAAGTCATTTCTACAAATGTAGGAATTTTCTACACATAATGTGTGTTATTTTAATTATTATGTATGTATTATGAATTTATACTTATTGATTATGTCTTTTATTTTGGAATTTATAGAAATCCGCGGTATAGTGGATCCTGTGGATTCAGATCGTTCCAGTACAATTAGGAGAGGAGATACGAATGGTGATATGAATTTCCCGATGATGGATCCTTTGATTCATGTAAGATAAATTTTATACATTGTACATGTTTTTGAGCATGCTTAAATTTTCATTGTAAAACTTTTCATATTATTTAGTAACAAACCTTTTACTGAAAAGATGAATGTAAATAGTAAATATGTAGTACATGATAAACAAGTTGTTGAAGAAGTAGTTGGTTAAATTGCAATTTTCAACTAATTAATTCCAGGATCAGGCGTTCCAACACCAGTTACTACAATTAAAACAAGAACAAGAGCTCCAACACCAGTTACTTCTGCAACGCTATCAAGCCCAGCGGCAGCAGCTCGCTGCCGCTCATGAGAAGCAACTACAACAAAGACTGAAGGTTGAACAATTTTTTCATTTTAAAAACAAGGTAGGCAATTTAGGTAATAATATTTTTAGGCCAATTTTTAGGGCCATAGGCAATGCACTGCAGTGCAACTCAGGACGTGATGACTTTGTAGGACCCCTTTCCTTTTTTTTTAGCAAGACTGTATATATTCTTCACTCTCTATGACAAACTTTAACTTTCTCCACCTCTTTGCTTTACAAACTGATTGGTAATGATTGGTAAATCAACAATTAGTTAGATACTCTTTTTGGCTTCTTCTTTTTCTCTACAAAACTAAAAAATGTAATTTTTTTTTTGTACGATCCGTACAATCTATCTATCTATTAGTAGTAGTAGTAGTAGCCTGTTGCCTTTTTGCCTGTTCTAAAAATATCTGTATGATTCTAGATTCTAGATAGATCTTAAAATTGTGAAAACTAATAACTTTACCTTCAGCATACATGATTTGATGTGCGGCTGTACTCTATTCTCTAAACTAACTGCCAAGGACACCCTCTGAGAATCGTGAATTGAAAATGTTTATTTTTAATGTATACTGACATGAAAGACCTGTCAAATGCTTGCTATATGTACGTTGTTTGTTACATAAAATGCATTACATGCATATCATACTACAATATTGCCTTTTTTTCTGCTTGCGACTTGCTGAAAAAAGTTACATTTTTTTCTTCGTCTTCTGGAAATGAGTAGTTCTATTGATTATGAAGCGTCCTTATAAATTCACTTTACTCTATACTCCAGCTTTAATAAGAAAGTGGTTAGTCTACTTTCAATTTATTAGGAGTATTGTATTCAATAATAATAATTATTTTGAAGTTTTTTCAATTCCAAAGTAGAAAAAAACTATTTGGGTATATGCTAATTTTGACATTATAGCAGAACTGGTTCGGTTACTGCTTAGATTTTGAACGTTTTGGAAAATAACGAATCAAGTGTACCAAATATTTTGAAGTTTGTCATTACACATTTTTAGAATTGCATACAGTGGATTTATTTTAAAATATTTTGTGAATGCCAACAGATGTATTGTTTGTTAAATTAAAAAAAAGTTTTTTTTGTTACAAAGTAAAGGAGGAAGGCAAATAGAGACGATAAGACGTGTATAAAAGAAACCCATGCACAAAAATATGGGGGAAAATAGCAAAAAAAAGTGTGATTTTCATGTTGAATAAAAAAATAGGATCAGACGAAGGAAAGACATAGAGAGAAACATCATGATTTAGTTTTCTAGGTTAGTATAAATTGAACATAGTGTGAGACAAAGTTGTGTTGAGTTGAAGTTATAGGACGAATTTGTTCATATGAAAAAGAGAGGTAGAGAAGTGACACTATTTATAGCACGATGTGTTTCAAGGTTGTCCTTTTTTGTTTGCTCTCTCTCTCTCTCCCTCTCTCTTGTTTCTGAACTTACTTTTTCTTTCTGGCTCTGACTCTGAGTTCTGAGTTCTGCCTCTTTCATGTGTGTGATAGAAATCCATATGTGTGCATACTTGCGAAAGATGTACGGAAAGGAAACTCGTAAACGAGCGTGTTTCATTATTCTTTTTTGTAAAATGATTATTATTCCAAGATATATGCATATTACATATATACCATGCGTGTATGTATGTATAATGTATATCTATAAAGTTTTCTATTCATTCTATATGAGTAATCCATACATACCAAAACTGGCAATAATAGTAAAAAAATATACTATTTTTTATATTTTTTATCTTGTATCTATATTCTATATACACATGTTTCGTATTGCTATGATTTGTAGGAATCAAAGCTCAGTATTTTTATATGAAACCCCAGTACAATAATACGTTTCATGTTTCACCATTCACAATATTACATGCATTATACATCTTATATCATGTATCTATAATCTACAACAATATAACAATGCCAATGTCTATATGTTACAAGTTATGAGATTTTCGTGGTGGTGGGAAAGCAAGTTTTGGCCAGTACTACTTTTCGCAATTTTCTGAATCGATAAGTCAAATATAGAACACAACGAGGAGAAAGAAGTACAAAGAAGAGTGTTTAGCCAGCCTAACCATATCATTAATAAAGTATCATGCATGAGCTAGTGTCTAGAATATTAAACCAAGGAACCGGAAATGTTAACCTTAAACTAGGAGTGGAAGTCCAAATTCCAAATGATTAGATGAACTAGTAGTTCCAAGTTCAATATCTATTTTTTTTTCTTGTATACTCTACACACTACAATATGATATGTATACGGCTATATTATTGTTATCAATGTATTTTTGAAGTTCAAGAGTACAGAGTAATACAGTGTGATTTGTTTATCAGGCCCATAATTTTAGCCCTACACCGCAAACTCTACAAAGGGTATAGAGTATCCTTTGAAAGAGAATGATTGTAGTAATATTGGGTCACGTTATTATTATTGTACATTGTACAAGTATATACATATATAGTACATAGTCAGCACAGTCATTATTATTTTTATTTCACAACAAACATAAGGAGGAAACTATCCCAGTATCTACATGGACGTTATTTATATCTAGAAAACAAAACGTACATAGAACTCATGCAATATACAATATGTAAGCCGCCTTTACATTATTCAGAGTTCGGAGAAAGCAGGGATTTTAACTCTTGGTAACAGACATGCCAACAACATTGTAGGACATTGTTTTTGTTTTCTGAATTTCAAATTTAATAACACTTGATCTTATTATTGAAAATTGAAATAATAGTTCATTTAAGCACAAGAGTGTATTTTGGTATTTTCATTAACCGGCTGAGTAAAATCATTCAAAATAAATGCTGAAAATTCATACCTGAATAATAAAGTTACATCACTTTTTGGGATAAAAAAATATTATGCAAAAGGCAGGACATTTTGTCTTTCTGTCTTTCTGTATTCTAAAAATAAATAATGATTGATTGATAGTATTATTAGACCTGCAAAATGAAATCTTAAAAAAAATCTACACTTTTAACTTTAGCCATCATAAAACTAAGAATAACGCAATATGTTGTTTACATATAAAAAAAATTCAGTACTATTTGTGATCTTATGAATTCATACTGTTCTTGTGTATTGTGTGTACTTTTGGGCTTTGAAAACAACATAATGTATTTATGATGTATGATACTGTTAATTACATTGCTACAATATTTGTTTTCCTTTGATTCTTCTATAAGTTCCTTTTAGAATTATATTCATGTTTCGTGTTTTATACATATATCATATACAATCTAGAATTTATTTTGGGAATAATATATATAATATGTAGTATGTACAATGTACATAGGCAGAGATTAAAAATGTTCACTCTTTGTTTGCTGTAGTTTCAAATGCGTAGAATTTATTTAGATCTTTTTGTACATGTACTAACATCCAACATCGTAGTAAAACAAATACTACTTAAACTTGGAGTACAATACTGTGTGAGCTTTATAGACGATTTGGTAGTGAACTATGTAATAATATATTATACATATAGATAAAGTTGTACTCTCGCCCTCGCTGTAGCGCTTTCTCTATAACATTGTTTATATGTATGTGTATGTTCTTTTATAATAATGTATGAGTTCTCGCGCGTGTTGGTGGTGTCTAAGAATAGCTCAGATGAATCTAGTTCAATCGATATTCTCTCGTGCTCTCACGTGTCTTTCTCCTATTTTCTATTTCTGACAGCAAAGAGGGAGAGAAGGGAAGAGAGAAAAGTCCTTCGCATACGGGTTGAGTAGTAGAGCAGAAGAAGAAGAAGAGAGAGGCAGAGAGACGCAAAGAGAAACAACGAGAAAGGGAGAGTTTATATTTGTATCCTTGTACGAATGTACATGTCTGGAGGTATTTGCGTACTACATTCCCAATAATATTTTTCCTATTTTTGTTCGCTATTATTTCATTCTCCTTCGTCATCTCTTACTGTCTTCATCATCCAGGATATTATATTATATTATGAGTTTTGTTGATCTCAATTTTTGAAGGGGAAATGGAATGAAAATAAAATCAACATTTAAAATTTAAGTATATTGGACATACAGAACATTAAGCTTGATACGCTTCCAGAATAATCTGCTTTTTCAATACTTTAGGGGTCATAAGGTACTCTCTAATGTAATACTATCAATTATTATTAAGGACAAATAATATAATAGTGGACCTTACTGTTTCTGCCAAAACTTTGTATAAATATAAATAAAATCATAATTCTTATGATAATATTGACAAACAAGTTGTCATCACTATGACCTAGTTTTCTTTGTTATTGAAGGGTCTCTGTCTCGAGTTTTGAGGGAGCTATTTTTGAGCTATCATTTTCGTTGTTTTTTGTATTTTAATTTAAGGTAGACTAATGTTTATTATTTATTAAGAATAGTTCCCATCGACCGTATCCATCGACCGTATCAGGTATTTATGCTGTAGGACTTATTCCAGTAATTTTTTTCCAAATTTTCTGTTCTGTTTGCCTAAATTTTGCTAGAGTATTATTTTACTCTTGAAAAATTTTTGTTTAAGATCATTTGTTTGTTTTTCAAATTTTGATACAGTTATGTGCACACCGTATGAAAATTTGGAGTTTGTTTTGTAGTAACAAACTCATTGTTTTGAGTTTGAGCAAGTATTATTATAAAAAACTAGCAATGCCAAATGTACCATGATTGTACGTGCCATTTAAATTTCAAAAGGGTACTGAGTACTGAGAACACATATTTACATTTTTTGTGAATTCAAAATTCAAGCGAATGTAGATAAAAGATAAATAAATAAAACTAGATACATGACTTTGGTTTTTGATGTTGACGCAAGGAAGGAGGTTTTGATGGGAAATGGGAGACACATATAATGTCTATATCTATTATGTATCACCATTTATCCGGAACATTGGTATTGTCTCCAGCTCTGGATTCGTGATCCTGCTTCTCCTGTTAACTCTCACTTTTTGAAGCTTTTTGATTTTGATGGGAGATCACAGTTTTACATGAAACGGGAAAGGATGAATACGCAAAGAGAAAGAGAGAGCGAGAGAGATGTAGAGAGTATACAGAGTGAAAATATAGATCACGATGATATACAAGTAATAACCAAAGAAAGAGGTTACATTTACATTTACAGCTTTACCATTTTACTTCTTGTGCTTGTCAACGAATTATTGTGTACTTCTCTGTACATGAGCTAGACTACGTTTTTGCATGCATGTGCTTGACTGTAGTCAGTAGTACTGTAACTTTCTACTTCGGTATAAAATTTGTTCGAAGTTCTAGGTATTTTGTGTGTACTACTTTGTCATTTCTTGTAGAGTTGTTGGATTTTTCTTCTATTTTTAGGATAAAAAAAGAAATGAGCCTAGTAGGAAACAGAAAGAGAGAGAGAGAGAGAGCAAGAAAGAGAAAGAAAGCACGCTCAAGTTTATACAATTTTTTTTAGTTAAACAGAAATAAGGAAAGAGACCTTTACTTTTTCCCATGTATTTTTATTCATATGGCCGTATATGCATGTTCATGGCGTTGTTCTTCATCTAGTTACTAGTAATTTCAACAGTACTGTCTTATGCATTATTTCATTATACATGTAGGTACAGTGTACACGTACAAAACACACATGTATAGTGTATATTGTATATTTTATATGCTGGTATAGGATAATAATATTTTGTAGCCGCAAAATAGTATAAAACAGAGAATACTTCTTTTCCCCTTTCTCTGTTCTAATTTTGGACATTTGTATACATAGACATTGGTTTTATTCCAGTCTTCTCTTTCTCTTTCCTCTCATGTCTGTAAACATATATACATTGATTTTTTTACTCTCTCTGTCATCTGCCTTCGTTTAACATTTAACGGGAAAGTAAAATCTCTGCTGCTGTATTTTATTATTGTACACAGTTTGTTTGTATATGTATGCATAGAGTATGAAGACTCTCGACGTCTTGAAAATAAGTTGGAAACAGGATGTTAACAAAAATCTTTAAGATTTTTTTTCCTTTTCCTCTACTTTTTTTATAAGATTGAATTAAGAATGAAGTGTTAATGATTGGAATGATTTTTATGCACAGGAAGATGATTTTCACACTTTTCATTACACAAGCTTTGACTGTAGACTGTAGTTTTATTTTTATTTGAATTTCTGGTCCGTCTTTAAAAATTGATTTAGCGTTGAGATTTATTTGAAATTGCAAATGCAAGTATGTGTACTTATAACTTATAATATAGATATAATATTAGACAAATGTAAAATGCAAGTAATCTATATACTGTAGAGAGAGAATTGAAAGTTGAAGGATATTAAAAGTTTTGAGTTTTGAGTCTTGAGCTTCTGCATTATAAGTTGTGAATTGTGAATAATTTCCTCTGCCATTTTAATACGTTTCAGACCTTGAGAATTTCATGTGTTTATCTACAATACTAATCAGGATACATGTCTTAGAACTTGTAACACACTATTGATATATTATTATGTGTGCACGTTTCTTTTTTGGTTTTTGGTGATTCATAATAATATGTTGTGTACCTCGTATTTAAATGGTCTATGTAGTTTAGAACTGTGTATATTTGCTTTAAGTGAGTATTTATAGATTTCTGTTTGAGAAGAACATGAAGGGAAAAAAATTTTGGTCAGTCGCCAATTATTGCAATTTGCAATTTTTCAACGTCAACTTTGCATGGCTGTACGCGTGTGGAGTTAAGCGTGCGAGTCTTTTTAATGCTTTACTTAATGGAAAAAAAAATATTTCACTGTGTAGCCTCTTCTTCTTTCATCTTCTTCTTCTTCTTTAATATCAATTTTACCATCATAGAATCAACTGTGTTAACTGTAAATAAGTAAAATACTGTAAATGTTAATAGTAAATTACAGATTGTGAAATCTACATGTACATATTCAGATTACGTATACATTATACATACAGATTTTTTTTTTGTGTTCATTTACCATTTATTATCTGATGATATCTGTTCCGACAACAGATATACATAAGTTGAACATACAGCTAATGTTGTTTTACATATAACTTTATCATTTATCTATATATTTTTTTCAGTCCGACTCGGGCAATTGAGCGAGTGGTGTCGTTCTACTTGTGAGACTTTAGCAAAAATTATGCATATAAACATGTATAAAAAAAAGAATATGTATGTGTACATAATACGTAATACTTAATGTATAAATGGAGAAGCAGGGTATGGTGAAAATTGTCATGTTAAAGAGAAAGAAATCCTTTCATTCATGTTGTGATCTCAGACCAGACTCTCCTCTCTTTTTCTTGTTCTTGTTCTTGGCGATGAGCAACCAATGACAATGACAAAGGAGTGACAAATGACATATTGACAAATGACTGACCTTCATATTACATATTATGATATAGGGACTATGTAACATTCTTATTGTTATACTATACAATATATAATATTCGGTATAAGTGACATGACATTGGGTCGGGACTTGACTTAGATATTCTTAGAATATTATTCTGCCTTAATATAACAACACATAATACGTAATATGTACGATTACTGTTTTTTATGTATGGATTTTACAAATTACAAAGAAAGTAATAGTTAGAAATTATTAGATAACAACAAACTTCTTCTGTTCTAAAATACTACTGACTGCCCAAAGTTCAAAAGTATATATATATATATATATATGCTATTTGATGCTAAAATTTCATGCTAAAAACATAAGACTGACAAACTTTGTACTCTTACATTTTCACTTTTCATTGCTGTCATTAATATAATACTATAACAATTTTAAAATAGAAAGTAGAAATAATGTTGTATTAAAAAGTCCTACTTCTGAATACAATAATAACTTTCAAAATATATATAGTAAAAAATAGTAAAGAAATCAAAGCAGTGAGTAACCTGTTGATGATTTTAAAATATCACAATGTTATACATAAATATTGTGTTTATCATGGAGCATTTTAATTTATATTTTTTGTATTTGTATCTGTATTTTAATTTTAGGAGTTTTGGGAGCACAAACGTCGTCAGGACGAAGAAAGGGATCGTTTGGAAGCTCTAAAAAAGAAGGATAAGCATGAACAAAGTGCTGTTGCATCTTCTGAGGTCAAACAAAAACTACAAGGATTCCTTCTCAATAAGAAACAGCGAGAGGCTGCAGCTGGTAGTGGTAGTGTTACAAGTGGAGTGAGTAATGGACCATCAGCCACTACACCGACCAACTCCATGGGACATTCTCCACCATTTAGAAATTGGAATGTTGTTCATGGTGGAAGTGGAAATTCAAGAGGTGTTCCAAGTGGCGGAGGTACAATCACAAATAGTAGTGGAGATTCTTCTTCCGTATCTGGTCAGTTCCAAGCACATCCATACAGACGACCTCTTCTCATTGCAAAGTATGAAGAAGACTTTCCGTTGAGAAAAACAGGTATGTATAGCATAAAAAACTTGTTGTTTCATCATTATTACATTGTTTTGTACGTTTAACTTTTAAACAGTTTTCTCTTTTGGTTTTTCATTTTTTGTGTTTGTGTTTTTCTTATCAGTTTTCTTCCTTTTTATGAATTATAATGTCCAAATTCCAAATGAATGATTTGAACATTTTTGTCCTTGGTTTGAAAATTTTGTTTATGGAAATTTCAATGAAAATATGCAATTATTATCATTATTATTATTGTACAATGCAGTATAATGATAAGTTTATTTATATTCTTTAGTCTAATATAACAGCATGATTTTTCTAAAGTGTGCTCTCTTCTTTGTTTTTCCCCTTTTTCTCTTGCTCTCTAATACGAATTATTATACTTGAAGCATCGGAACCTAACTTACTGAAGATGAGACTTAAACAGCGTGTTCTGGATCGAAGGAGTAGCCCACTTGCGTCTAGAAAAGACCGTTACGTGAAAAGGCGATCCTATCTTGCAAGTATGATCAACAATCAACATTGACTAAAACTATAATAATAATAATACAATATATTTTGTAAAAAAAATATATATCCCCAAAAATTTTCTTTGTCTTTTAACATTTTTTGGAAAAAATTAACAATGGTTTTGTAGTAAATTAATATAGAAGATATTTAACTAACTGATAGAATGATTGAACTATAGTTACTATAATATTTTATTGTATTTCTAATATATCATTGGATGATATGTGTATACTTGTTGCTAAGTGGCACAGTTAAAGCTTTGCTTTCTCTTCTATATCTACATAATATGTAGATGTAATATGATGAGATAGAATATTTTGAAATATGTATAATAATTATTTATCATAAATCATGATGATGAAAATTTATCATATATTTTTGTCTAATATAGTGGAAGGAAGTGGTAGTGCAGGAAGTACACCTGAGGATAGTGGTCCAAATTCTCCTCCAATCAATTGTGTTGTTGGGGGAACTCCACAGTCTGAGAGATCAGATGGTAGTGGTGATGGTGGTAGTGGAGGAAATTCTGTTTATGCTCCAACCAACAGTCCAAGTGTAACTGACCTCACACTTTACAGTAGTCCTTCATTACCTAACATTTCACTGGGTAGACCAATTCCTTCACAACCTGTGAGTGTTTAATACATGAGACATACTATAAAAGATATTATTATTCCTTTTCAGAATTATTATAATAATTTGCCATTTATATTTTGAAAATTTGTTTTAGTATACATACTAGTATTTTATAAGTGATAAGTAATGATCATTATTTTTTTTAATTTAATTTAATAGGAGACTAAACTTGCTGCAGTATCGGAGACAGAGGTTAGATTTCCAGGGGCAATTCCACCATTAACAAATCCACCAGTTATGCCACCATTTGGATTCCCTCCACATGGACCTTTGGATTCTGCAGAATTGGAAGCTCTTTATCAATCTGGTGGTTTTATGGCTCTCGCCTCATATCAAGCTGAGGCAGAGGCACAAAGTCGACTACTAGCTCATCATCATCTCCAACAGCAACAACAGCAACAACAGGGTAGCCCGGGACAACCACCGAGAACAATTCATAGACCTTTAGGTCGAACTCAGTCAGCACCATTACCTTTAGGACATCCCCTTTTAGTCATGCCATTGACAGCAGCAGCAGCGGCGGTTAATGGGACGAATCGTTCTATTTTGGACCAACAACAACAAGCTCATCAACTTCTCCGTCAACATATTAGACAAACAGTGTTAACTCGTGTGGGGAGCCGAGGTCAAGTTGTCAATTCTCTCAGTAGAACTGTGAGTGTGGAAGAGGATTCTGGAGAGAATGAACAGGAAGAATTATCTGAAAGTCATCAACAACAACATCACCATCATCATCATCATCATCATCACCCACAACAACAACATGAGTCTCCCACTTCGTCTGTTCCTCCAGTTACATCTCTTTGTTCATCATCTTCTTCATCTTTAATTCCTTCCAATACTAATTCAGCCAGTGCGAGTAATATTAGTAACATTCCAGCTGGAGCCGGTCATGTTTCAGCAATTAGATTACACCATACAGTACGACCTCTGAGTAGAGCATTGTCAAGTCCACTTGTTGCTCTCTCTGGACCCAGTTCACCTCAACAGCATGGACATGGACCAGAACTCATGCAACAACAACAACAACAATCAAGTAAGCCAGGAGGAACAGGACTTTCATTCGACAGTTTAATGTTGAAACATCAATGCTTGTGTGGTGACAATTCTCAACATCCAGAACATCCCGGAAGAATACAGTCAATTTGGAGCCGACTTCAAGAAACGGGATTGGTTGGTAGTTGTAAAAGGATTCTTTCAAGAAAAGCCACATTGGAGGAAATTCAAAGTTGTCATTCTGAAGCCCATACTTTACTTTTTGGTAATTTCAATACTACATAATATATACTATGTATTATGTATTATATAAAAAATTGAATCATAGCAATGCACTATACAAAATTTATTCTCTATATTTATATTTATTCTCTTTTTACTCTATTTTTTTTGTTTTAAAAACATAATCATTTTTATTTATATTCTCTTTTGATTTTAAAGGTACAAATCCTCTGAGCAGACAAAGAATGGAATTATCAAGATTTCCTGAAAGTTCTCTACCGATCAAAAGTTTAGTTCGCCTCCCATGTAAGTTTTCGAGGTTATCGGACATAAAAATTAAAAAAAATTTGCACAAAGAACACCATTTGTCAATGAAAAAACCACATGGGGCAAATAGAATGATCATGTAATAACATAAATTTTTTTTGTTGAATAGGTAATGGCATAGGGGTGGACTCTGATACAGCTTGGAATGAGTTACATACTCCATCAGCAGCAAGAATGGCAGTTGGTTGTGTTCTGGAACTTTCATTTAGGTTCGTGTCTTGTAATCAGTTTTATGCACTTTGTCTATAGTACATTTTATACCATTTCTACTTGGTAATGTACAAGTTGCGTTACTGCTGTTATCGTTTTGAGATGAATAGAAATCTTTGTGCATTTTAATGCATAATATGATTAGTGCATTATGTACTCTATAACAATATACATACTACTATTGATATTATGTACACATTCAAGTACACAACATGCGTGGATATTATGACTTAATAATATGAACTCGTTACATTTTCTATAGGGTGGCGACGGGTGATTTGAAAAATGGGTATGTGTTTTAATAATTATTACTTTTTGTTTTCTCTGTTTTACTCAAATTGGGTTTGAATATAAAATGTCATGTGTTTATTAAATTTAAAAAATTAAGAATAATTAATAATATATTATTATGATACATTTATGCATAATTTTCGTATTACATTTTGATAAGTAACATTTTTTATTTATTTACAAAAATTTAGGTTTGCAATTGTTCGACCTCCTGGCCATCACTCAGAAGAAAATTTGGCAATGGGATTTTGTTTCTTCAATTCTGTTGCGATTGCAGCCGCTCAGCTGAGAAATCGCCTTCAGATGGAAAAGATTCTGATTGTTGATTGGGATGTACATCATGGAAACGGAACACAACAAATGTTTTATGACGATCCGCATGTACTATATTTGAGCATACACAGACATGATGAAGGAAATTTCTTTCCTGGAACTGGTGGTCCTACAGAGTGTGGATGTGATGATGGTGTTGGATTCAATGTCAACATTTCCTGGGGAGGACAATTAAATCCTCCAATGGCGGATGCAGAATACTTGTAAGGCCAAATAATGTTGTGTTGTTTTTGCAATCTTGTATTGGTTTTCTATAATATATTTGAAAAAAAAGAAGATATTTCAAATTGCAAATCATAGTTCTCTATTTTTCAAAAAATTTCAACAACCAAAATATTTTTGTATTACAGGGCAGCGTTTAGATCAGTGGTGATGCCAATAGCACAAGACTTCCAACCTGATATTATTCTCGTTTCATGTGGTTTTGATGCTGCTGATGGCCATGCTCCACAACTTGGGGGTTACAAACTTTCCCCTGCTTGTTTTGGGTGGATGACAAAGCAGTTGATGACATTGGCAAATGGAAAGGTAATTTGAATGATTTTACTTCGTAGAAAATTAAATAATAAGTACTGTATAAGGAAATAAAATTTGCAAAAATGAATCTGTAATGGTTCATTGTGTGCTAATACATAATAATTTATTCTCGATAGCTCGTACTGGTGCTTGAGGGTGGATACGATTTACCATCAATTTGTGACTCTGCAGAGGCTTGTACGTTTTTTTTTCTTATGTCATATCAAAGATCGAAAATGTATTCATTAGTTCTATGTGTGTTTTACATGTTTTGTTTTTTTTTATCTTCGTTTGCAAAATCAGGTACAAGAGCTCTACTAGGCGAGCCTATAAATGGCTTGGTAAATTAGCATATTCTCATCAAATCCATTCTTATTTTATATTTATAATTATTTCAATTGTATTATCTAATATCTAATATAATATCATATATCTATAAAATGGATTGTCAAATTTCATCTTTTTACTTTTTAAAAAAAATTTATAGTCGGAGAAAGAAATGCTGAGACAACCTTGTGCACCTGCTGTTGAAACACTTCTTCGTAAGCACAATAAATGACTCTTTAATCATATCAAAGATCGAAAATGTATTCATTAGTTCTATGTGTGTTTTACATGTTTTGTTTTTTTTATCTTTTTTTGCAAAATCAGGAACAATTGCTATTCAAACACCTCATTGGCCATGTATAAAACGTTTTACATCACTCACAAGTTGTAGCCATATGGAAGCGTGTACAGAAGGAGCAACAAATGAGACCGTGTCTGCTATGGCATCCCTTTCCATGCATCAACGTTATACAATGGAATCATCATCAAATTCTGCAGGAGAATCAGGAAATGTTCCATCATCACCACCGTCATCGTCTCGACATCGTCATTTATCAAAGCACTCATCAGAAGGCGGCGGAGACATTGATGTTCAAAATGAAGAACCTATGGATCAAGATCAAACAAATGAATGATCATGTTTAGAAAAACATGAGAAAAAAAGTACGTTCAAGTTATGAGGAATATACATTTTACTTTTGTTTGTTAGCCATTTTATTTGTTGTCATTATGGTGGTTGCCGTTGTCCAAAACTAAAGCAAAACCAAATATATATGACAGAGGTGTACAGTCAATCTGTATGGACATACAACTATGTAGTATATATATGTCATGTGTATATATATACCATTTTGATATGTCAGAGAAAATTAGTACCTTTAAAGTTTAAATACCATGAACTCTCTCATCCTATATTATGTAATGTTAGAAAATCTCGAGTAGTCAATTGAAAAAGTTTACATGGTTTTATTTTTTAAACGGCTATTTTTTTCCGTTGACATATAAAAAAAATGGAACTTCAGGGTTGAAGAAAAAAACTAGTAAATATAACTAGTATGATGTCAAGGTATAGCACATACGTATGTATATTATTATTACTGTAAGATCTATACGATGAGACATGAAACACTTTTCCCTTCCAAAATGGTATAATATAATATATGGAAAACAAGAGAAAGGAAAGACGCAGAAGAAGAAGAAGAAGAAAAAAAACGGCAAAACTATTACGTATATATATATATATACAAAATAAAACAATTTTCAAACAGTTATATACATACATTATACAATCTAGAATTTTCCAAATATATATTTAACAAACATACATATATACATATAACTTGACAAATGATACACATATATACATATATGCGCTGGCTCGCTGTTTTGTAATAATGAAAAATATATTATACGATATAAATAATATATAAAATAATACAAAGATATAATATATTATTAGAAAATAATGATACTGTAAAATCAAACAAATGATAAAAAAAACTTTGCAACGTTGAAAACTAATGTTATAATAATGATGATTAAAACGGAATTATTATCATTATTCTAATTCAAGTCTTTGGAAGGAACAATCGTTCAAGCAACAGTGTAAACAAAAGGAGAAGAAAAAACACTTGCTTTTATGAAACGTTTACCAAAAAATCTTTGCATTTATGTACATATATACATACATATATACATTTACACCAGATTGAATATTGAATATATGTATAAAAAGAATATATATGTATGTCAGAAAAGTTGAAACGATATCTATGTATACCTATATAATATATATGTGTATGAAACTGTTTGATTGTGTGTAAAAAAAAACGTAAAATAACTTAAAACGAGAGTTAATGCAATGTTAGTAATTACCATTAAATATTAAATATTATATGATGATGATGTATCAAAAGTATGCTGTGTAAACGTACATACATACATACATGCATTCACGTTTTTCGTTTTCAAGTACATAATATAAAATACAAAACGGAATGATTTACCATTTTATTTATTTTTCGTCACTGCTGAATTTTTCGTACAACTCTGTATATTCTGTACTTACTGGCTATGTATAGTATCTAGTATATAAAAAATATGTGTAGATGTACTGGGAAAAATGATATAATTTTCAATTACAAAATACAAATGTCACTGGCTGACTATTGTCTAGTGAAAATTTATCAGAAGACCCCCGTGTATTGCAAATGTATATAATAATATTATATAATCCGTACATACACAAATATGGAGCTTGTACAAAATGTGTAGGCAGTGAAGTGAAAAGGAAAACATATACGTACAAAAGAGTTTTTGGTTATTCTTGAATTTTCATTTGTTCAAAAGAAATGGTTTTGGATAACTTGTATAATATATATTTTAAATACATATAATATGAAAATAATGATATACTATTTAAAAAGAACGACACTGTTTCCTTTTATAAAACTCATTACATATATTACATATATTACATATTTTACACACTCAAAACATGTGTACATGTAAATACACAACTACGTAGTAATCAAGTTTAATCTATACTCTCATGTTTACTATCTTGTAATGATTCTTTTATTTGCCATTTTATATTTACCAGTAATAATAATAGAGATATTATTATTATTATTGTTTATTGTTTACTGTAACTGTAAGGAGAATAAATTGCCATTCTTTAACAAATATAATATATTATTTACTTTGAGTTATGAGTTTTATGATGCGCATCTCTAAAACCACTGGCAAAAAATGGATGCTGTACATTCCCTTTTTTTTTAAAGAAAACAAAATGAAAAATTTGGACTTGGTCACACAGCACACTTTTTTTAAAGTCATATAATAATAAACTATAGTACGTATAATATATATTGTAATATGAAATGTTTATGATTTCTCAGAGTTAGACAAGAAAAAAATTATTTAAAGTTGCAATGGACAGGAACCCAAAATCTAAAATATTAGATAAAATGACGATTAGCATGTATGTATGATGTATATATGTGTTATATCATGTGTGTGAATTTAGCGTGTACATTGCTCCAGTAGTGTGTAGAGTGTACTAGTAATGTTAGTGAAATCCTATCCATATTATAGTTAATGTTAATTTAACTATAATCTGGTCCAGTTAGATATTATTATTTATTATGCATAGTTATGTCACTGATTATGGAATATGTATGTCTACATGGTACAGTATACAGTATACAGTGCATGTGTAATATGTACATAAATTACTGTATATGTATTAATTTTGTTGTCCTATATTCCCTTTTATTTACAAAATGTGTCCACATAAATAGCTTTCATAACTTTTACGTGTTCATTCGATTGTTTTGTAGGTATTTTAACTTGTAACAATAAGAATTATTTACATACAATTTTTTAACTATGCATTATGCATTATATGCATAATAAAATGTACAATATATTATTATATGTGTATTCGCGTGTTTACAATTTATATTATATTGACAATAATTATATTGTTCTCTTCCTCTGAAAATGAAAACAGAGAAATATTATGATATATTATATTATTATATTAGTATACTTTATACAATTATTTCTTTGTACTGTACTGCTTACCATATATAATATGTTGTACAGTTTACAGTTATGTAACATCATTTGATTTTGATATTTTGTACGAAAAAAAAACTGTATAAAACCATGTACAATAATATAGTTGAACATTTGTGTATAGTTTATAAAATGTTCAATTATGTGTGTATCCATTACCCATATAGACTCCAATCTTTGATTATGCTGCTTCCTACTGTGTAGTTGTCTCGTTCAGTCATTCAGTAACTTATTATTTATAGTATGAATTCTTGTTGTTTATGGTTTGTTAACTTGGGCATCAATATTGTACTTGTTGTTTGTTATTGCTCATATTTTTGGGACAATGACTCGCAATTTTTCAGTGATTTACTCCGTCTGAAATTTATGAACAGTTTTTGTATGTACCAAAGTATATATATGTACATAATATGTAGAGGTTTTGTTCCACAAATACATATATACATATGTGTACTTGAGTACTAAAAAGAGTACTAAATATTAAATACACATATATAATAATATGTTCATGCTTCATAATAAACAGGTTGTTGGAAACTAAACATGATCCTGATGATCTCTTGCTGATTTTACGGGGAAACTGAATAAAATTCAATTTCAAACAAAAAACTGAAAAATGTCAACTGTTTTCTGACAGAAAAGAATCAAGATCATGAAATGAAACATAATATGATTAAATTATTATCTCTATTTGTATATTTATTATTTATACGTTTAGATCGACCACGTACATTGTACATTTTATGTAAATTGTATACTATGCATATATTATGTATGAACTATCCATGAATGAGTCGATAGGAATGGGAGAGTAAATATTGATCTAGTGTTTAGTGTTTAGCATGTTAATCATGCATCTGTGTAAAAATATTGTTGATGTTTTTAGTCGTTAATGATTTCTAGTCATTTTTACAAAGACATGATACAATAATTTCAAATGTTAAAAGTATCTACAAACGTAGCATATACATACATAATATATATTTATGTACACTGCGCAGTCGTTTTTTTTCTATATAATATATATGACTGGAAAATTGGAAGACCGGAAAAGCTGAATTGGTTGCGTTGGAAATATGCAATAAACAGATATATCAATGTACAGTGTGTATGTTAAAAAAATTCAGCTTTTCCGATCTTCCAATTTTCCAGTCATATATGTAAAATATAAAACGCTAACCATTTGTATGGACTATGGACTTGAGCACAAAGAAATTTACAAATAATACAAAAAATTTAAACTCTTAATAAACATGGTTTATGTATATCTTTGTCACATGTCATATGTTAAATATTGTGAGATATAGTCAAAAATATTCATGTTAAATTGGAAACTGGGAAATCATGCATGAAAGAAAAAAGAAAAAAATTTACATTTTTTTCTTTCAAAACTAATTGAAAAAATGACTTACACACATTCGATTTCTATCTACTATCCACAGAGTAGTTTTTAATAAGCAGAAAGCAGAACCTTTGGTAATTTATTTTGTGTAAGAGAAACAAAATGTAACTATCTTTCACAACAAAAATGGTATATGTACATTTGTAAAAGAAATAATTATTGATTACTGTTTAATAATGATACAAATTAAAATTGAAAATGTCTGCACGTGTGCGCAAATGGTCTGCAAATACATATATATATATATTTATTATGTACGTACATAATTTATATTGCGAAGTGTCTACTCGATGAGAGAAAGCAATTTTGTTATTTATATACGTATTTATTAGTCTATATTTTACAAAGAAGAAACAAAGAAGAGGCATTTATGGTGTGTAAGTACGACAAATATATTTTAAAATGCAATATATATCAACGCTCTGTATCCTGAAAGTATGTATGTGCAAATATGTTATGTAATTATTACGATACTGAATACGGACGTGCTATATTATTACTATTATTATTATTATACGGGGATGAAAGTTGTTAAATGGGGGGGGGGCGTGTTTCTGTGAGTGAATGACTGAGTGACTAAGTGTATGTGCGTTTGTTGTGTGTACGCATTGTGTTACTTTAAGAAAAAATAAATAATTTACCATTTAAACTGATTTTGACGTTGCAATAATTACTGATGAGTTCCGTCTACTTGTACATTTTTTATGTTACATAAAGGAACTTTAATTTTAACCTAGTTGGCTTATTCATCTCCTTTGATCATTTTTCTAATATTACTTGTGAAAAATTTGGTTTGTACCAATTATTATTGCTTTGTACTTTGTATTGAATTTTCTCCACAGCGTTATGCATTATCAATTGTGTATATTGAGGATTGAGAATGGAAAAGAGAGAGAAAGGCATATGCATACATACGTAATGCATACGTACAAATACATCATCACTCGGCACAAATTCAACAATCAAAACTCAGCATGGTTTCACATTCCCGCTGGCCACCACAATTAGTGGATAATTCTCAGAAAATACTGAAAATTTCATTGCTTTTCTACTCTATTTCGTGACATGGGAAAAGAACTCAAAATTCGTAGTTTGTAGCTTCAAGTATGAAAAAATGCGACTTCACGTGTCTGGCGCATGATACAAAAACTCGTAAACTTTCTTTTTATCTAGAATGTACAAGCTAGAATTATAATATGAGGGAAGATGATATACATAGAAGAGGTTTCAATTTTCAATTAAATTTTCTCCATTCCAATTTCCAATGCTCAATACTGAGCATGTATATTTCTCGTAGCCTATTTTCTAAGTTGTTATGCTGTTGCAAATTCAATTCGACGAAAAAATGAAATATGAAGAAAAATGATACGTGGTGTATGATGTAGTCCATGGCCAAATTAAACGCAAAATGTTTCGTCACATACATTCTGTTGTTCAATGTATTTTCTATTAAATATTAAATGGTACGTGTTTTATGTTTACTGTTTACACATAAAGACACCAAAAATGGCTGGGAAAAACTGGAGTATCGTCCAAAAAGAAATTCCAGATTCAGTCATGTAATACTAGATACAAGATACTAGATACAAGCCATATTGTGTGAATTTATTGTAGTATGAGATGGAGGCACAAAGTTTTAATTCATTTTTGTACATTATATCAGATACTTTCCCCAGAAACACGACAAAATATATGTACAATGTACACATGTGCATACGCTTTTGCACAAGCCACTTGTATGATATGAGTGTGCTTGGTGTTTGGTGTGTATCCAGCAAGCACGTTGATGAATAGATGATTAATTAAAACTGTTGCTCATATCTCTCATCCGCCTCTCTTACTCTTACTTTCTCTGGCATCGTCTCTCCATGTTTGTGTGTTTGCATTGCCTGTGTCTCGCTAAAATGTAGATAGACAAGCCGGTGGACATTTTCATGTTGAGACTTGTGATTCGTGATTCTCCTTTTTATTATGCTCCATCATATATCATCATAATATTATATTTTGCTCATACCATGTGTGTCATTCAACTTCTTTCTTCTTTCAACTTTAACATTCAACATGGAAAGAGCCGGTGTTAGACTTCAAACGGAAAACGGGATCTGAAACGATGAAAGCCGATCTTCATTTTTCATTTTTTTATGCTACATATATTTATCACACTATAGTCCACGCTTCCACGGTGTTTCCTTATAAATGACAACTTGTAGCTAATAATACTAACAAATAATAAATAATGATGAAAATAACAATTAATAATCCTAGTAGTTGGAAAATTTCAAATTCAAAAAAGTTATGCATGATTCTTTATTTCCCATTTTTCTGAGCATGATTTTTAAACTTGTTGAAAGCAATATTCAGATTTATTGAAATACATGATAAAAACCGGGTAAGCACACTCATATACATACATACTGTTGCTGTTGTTGGTGTTGGGCATGAGAAAACGTCATGAGTTAGATTCGCAGTTGGAGTTAGTCAAAGGCCGGAGGCTGAGCTACCTCTAACTAAACTAAAACCCCCACGCATAACTCATGCATTGGATTGGGTTCCATTGAGTCTTATATCTTTTGGGTCCTCATCTACTGACATACACACTGCATTTTACCTGATAACTATCTGTATAAGAGGACGCGAAATGTGAAGGACATTAGATATTAGAAATTAAAGTGGAGAAAAATTTAGGAACAAAACATTTGTCTGTTTGACTTTCTCTGTAACTCACTGTTTTCACTGGAATATCATGGAATTTGTCGGTGGAGACAAAAAAAAAGTTTCATTTTCCCACGTGTAGGGAAAATAAAAGGAGGATGAAAGAAGTATGTTCAAGGAGCTAGAGCTTAGGACTCTTTATTACTTTATTAACTAAAAGGATCGTCTCCAGTGGTGATTTTGTGCCGGAACGGGCCGGAACGCAGTTCCGGCACTTGTTTAAAAACTTAACATTACGTAAATGGCTTACACTAGATAAAATCGCATTTCAAAAGGCTAGCGTTCCGACACCGTTCCGGAACTTAAAATTTTACAAAATCACCCCTGATCGTCTCATATCCTAAACTGTACACACTTTCATCAAACGAACAAATTGTTTATACCTGCCCAAGGAATATTCGCAGTAATGTTGGATGGCTTCGCTCTATTTCTTCGTATTCCATACCACAGAGAACATGTCCGTAAAAAAACTACCCCGTCTACCAAACAAAATCCAAGGGCAGCGATCACAGACGTTGACGTATGACTTTACTGGGTACGAATTTTTCAATAGGGAAGGAAAAGAATGGTATACTTTTTGCATGTAATACAACATACAATACACTGTGTACAATGTCCAATGTACGACGTATATCGTCTTCTGTCTAGCGTCTAGGGCAAAATGTATGTATACAGAACAAAAAAGAAAATCTGCAGAATAATGTTGCGGCAAAGTTTCGGTTCACTGTTCACTATTCACTGTTCATGTTCTCTGCTCATAATTGATTTTCCATGCGAAACTGAAAACTAATGTATAAGCTTTTAAAGGGAAAGCACAAAAGTGTTGTGTCTCAAAATCTCTACATCTCGAAACTCGAATCTCGAAAGGAAAAGTGGAAGACGAAGAAAGTTGTTACATGGAATTAATGTGGATAGTGATGAATGCCATGAATTCCATATTCCATATTAGAGATAGTTGAATCCACAAAAGTGTGACTTTCCTTGGTTCCCCCGAGCCCTATTTCCTAGTTTACGCTTTAAATACCATCCATCAACGACCAACGACCAACTACCAACCACCACACATTTAAATTTAAATTTACATTCAGATTCAGATTCAAATTCCCTGTTTCACAGTTCCACTTACTGTTAGACCAAGAAATAAGAAAACTCGACGTAATGTAATAAAATCAGTAGGTGTATGATGTCTGATATGTAATGGCTGATGGCTCATAATTTGTTTTATGAGGATGCCAGATGAGAAACAACAGTAGATTTCCCCTAGTTTTTCCCCCTCTTCCTACTCTCCATTTTCATTTTCATTGGAGATGTTTAAAACGGCTTTATTTACAATTTAGAATTCAGACATTTAGACATTCGACAACAGAACAAAAGGATGTGAATTTTATTGTGACAATCAAATTGTGGAACACCAAATACCAAGTATTATAAATATACATGTGTGCACTATAGATACTAGTTACTAGATGCTAGACGAAAAACTAACACGTAATTTCGTGAACTGAAAAATAGCAGAGCTTTAGAAATATGCATGGTTCGTCATCTATCAGGGAGTAAATGCAGTCAAGCTTGAAAAAGAACTACAGAATAATGATAAAACATGTTTCGATTTTATAAAACTCTGTTGTATGTACAATGTACATTGTGCATTGTTCCTTGTACAAAATATGAAACATAAGTTTAAGATAAAAGATGAGTGGATAAAATATAAAATGGCACAAAAAGTTACTAAGTAGTACAAACGAGAATTTTTAGTCGGGAAATCCTACGCAAACATTTTGAGGACTACTAATACACAGTAATATACCATAATATTATACATCATACAAAGTAGAGCTTTGCTGTAGATTGTAGATTGTAGTTATGTACGCATTTTTCCATGAACGGAGAAAGCAAAATGCGTACAAAGGCAAAGACAAAGACAAGAATGAAAAGTATAGAGTACACAGAATCAAGTTGACTGTTCTTGAGACTTCTTGTCTTTTAGATGAATTAACTTTGGTTTGACGTGGAGCTATTTGAAATTTTTTCAATATTTAACATTGAAAATTGAGACGTAGGACGTAGATGCTTGATATATTGATATATTATGTAACATAATATACATATAAATGTAGGTACATTCGTTGTGACTCTCTATAATCTACATTCTACATCTTATGTCTTATTTCTTATGTTGTATGTTTTATACTAGAAACTAGAACACATGAAGGGAAAAGGCTTTATTTAATACCAGGGATAAATAATATCCCGGCTAGATTTTTTCCCTTCCTCCACTTTTTCACTTTTCAGTTCTCAAGTCTCTAAGAAAGAGATTTTTATCTAATGGCAGCTTAAACACTTACGATATGGATCATGGATGTACAAACACAACATAATATGACTTCTAGTTGCTAGTTGATAAAAATAGCAGTCTTCTTTCCCTTTCCCTCACTAAATAGACCTTCATGTGAGTTGCAAGCTTTTCTCTTATATCTACGAATTACGAATAAGAGATACGAAATCTTTTGGATTTGGAATTTTTCTTTAGAATCTAGAATCTAGGATCCAGAATCCAGAACTTTTACTTTTACATCCTCCTCCTGTCTTGTTAAAAAAGAAAGCAGATAATTTTGTTCCATTAGACTGTTCTCGAGTCTGGTCTGCTCTTGTTTGGTTTGTCTACAATCTGAGAGGATTTCTGTGCGTGCTTTATCTTTATTTTACCCTTCAAGGCTCCTTTCAGCTGTACATTTAGAGTTTAGAATTTATAAAACTAATTTGACCACTTCCATATTTATTCTAGATTCTAGATTGTAGTGAAAGAGGCATAACTTTCAACTTTCAACCGTTCTCTTTAGTAAAAGCTAATGATCTAATGTCTAATGGTTCCCTTTTCTTTCACTCTACTTGCCACGTACTTGATTTTCTGTCTATGGGCTATGCTCTGTATACTGTGTGTACAATGTACAGGGTACATTGTACATTGTACACTGTACATTCAGAAGAAGAACTGTAAATGATTTTTCAAAATTCAGAGCTCAAACCTCAAAGCTATTAGACATTTTAAATTATTGAATAGATGGAAAAAACGTCTTAAAATATGATGAATGATAAAGATTTAGATAAGTAAGTAGGTAGCTGGCGGGTGGTTGTGGTTCTGGTAGTGCTTAACGATAACATTATGGGGATGGAAAAGGAAAAATTTGACACAAGTGATAAGTACTTCCATTAAAAAAGTCAGAGCTATTATATTTTTATATTCTTATCACTTTTTATTACATATCACATATTACATGCTAAAAACTTATTATGATATACGATGCAGGATACAAGATACAAGTTTTGTACTGAATACTTTTACTACGTTGTAGATTGTGGACTCTTTTTCTGGGTTCAGGATTTTGGATTCTGGAATCCTGGAGGGGAGAAATACAGATATGACGAAGACGGTGGACAATATAGAATAGAGGATAGAGGCGGGTCAACCATGTACCTTATATAATACCAATACCGCAACTGTCTTGCTCATTGTGACATCAGACAACAGCTGCAAGGACAAGGTTTGGTCCTTGGTTGAAATTGAACATTAAACATTGAGCGTTATTTTTTTTCAATATGAAACAGGACCGAGACCGAGTGTAAAGACTCTGATAAAGTAAATGTAAAAAATAAAGCGAATGTTCTATTCTATTTGTAAGTATATTAAAAAAATTGAAAAGCGAACAGTGAACAGTGAACATGCCTGCACTCTTTTTGTACGAGTGACATTCTTTATGAGAAAAAGGTATGTATGATCACGACTTGTTGACATTCTACACTCTCCATCGCTTCATTGGCATTGACTTTTGACTATTGACAATTGACACGACAGTATAGGCGAACCGATTCAATTGAGTTCCTTTTGTCCCCTGTTTTTAAAAAGAGCAACAGCAACGACAACGGGTATTGACACTTTTTTTCTTCTACACTATGCGACCAGTGACGACAACCGACAAGCGATACAACAGCTTTTCTTACACTATTAATAACATTACATATTACATGTCACAGGAAAGAATGCATTGGACATTGTGGGATGCTCAATGCACAATCTGTGCCTCAACAAAGCAAAGGAATTACTCAGTGAATTCTCATATCCTGTTGTATTATGATAAAGGATACAGGATAGAGAATCAAGTATGAAGGAACCATTGCGTCAGTGATACAAAACTGATAACATTGATAAAAAAGTATAAATAATTTTTGTGGGGTAACATTATACAACTTTCTCCATTTTCTGCCTTCTCTTTCTCTCTGATCTGTATTCTGTATATGGTATAGACTATAGACCTAGGTACTGAAAAATGAATGATTTTCTAGTGCTCTTGTGTACTGAATTATACTCTAGTATGTTATAGTACCAAGAACTTTAACTTTTTACGTATAATGATTGAAATGATAATGAGGGAGGAAAAACTTGTAGACCTTTAGAGGATTTGACACATTTCTCCGGCCTTTCTTTTGTAATAATTTACAAGACATAAGGCATCATCATCATCATCAACCATCAACGATCTACCAACGATCACTCCACTTTCTCTCTTTCTTGTGTCTATGTACGTTGTATACGTTTTAAATTTGGAAGGGAAATAAAGACGTAATCTAAATTACGTCTCGCCCCGTGGTCTGGTCTCTGGTCTGTACACTGTACATTGTACAGCTTTCGGCAGTGGTGGTTGTAAGAAATGTCTACAGTCTACACTCTACACTCTACAGCGGTAGCAGTAACAGATACAGTCTTCGCTTTACGTACTACGTATTACGTATCTTTTGGATGCAGAGAGACGCGGAGAAAGTCCTTTACGTCTTCACTGATATCTATGACATCACATGACGGAGGAGGGAAGAGGGAAGAAAAGCACCAGTGCAAGTCGAATCCAGTCATTTGAGTCTGAATCGCTGAGAAGAAAATTTCGAATCGAATCTCTGTTCTTCATTCTCCATTCATCTCTCATTTCTCATTTCTCATTCCTCACTGCTTCTGAATTCTAACCCAAACTAACTCAACTAACAAAACGTTGTAGTTTCACACATTGTCCAATAAATAAATCGTAAATCACAAATCATCCATCCAAATTTTGGATTTCAACGAGGCTATTGAAACTTGTGCCACCAAGAAACTTCACTCTATAAAGAATAAAGAAAAGTCGAGTTATATGGGTCTGTAGTCTGTGGTCAATAGTGCCAGTGAGAAAAGCAAACTAGAAAATACAAAACGTTGGTACTTATTTTTGTTTATTGTTTTCCCCGATTGGATTCCAGATTTCCGAAAAAAGTACATTTTATCTATTACCTATTATTTATGTACTTTTAAAGGTTTGTATCTTTTCCCTGCGGCTTAATAAATAAAATCCAACTGTATCCGACTGTACAAAAAATACTTTACCATCACCGATCTTCGAAACTTCGATCGAATTCCGATCCAACTTTCAAGTAAAACTACATCAAAAAACATCTAATAATAGTAATTATTAGTATCAAAATCTCCTAATGGCTTCAAACGGATTTCAAGTCTACGTCATTTCTTGTGGCATCATCTTTATTCTAGCAGTCTTCAGTTGGCAGGTAAGAAAAATAATAATCTTTTTTCCATTCATTTGTCTTAATTCTTACTCGTTTCCAAACCTTCCATTCAACAATCAAGCTTCAACTTTTTGATACTCCATCTTTACTTATTAGTGCACGGCATACAAAATGTGCAAAAATTATAAAATTTGATACCTATAGCCTGTAGTATAATTTAAACGTCAGAAATTTTACATCTGGTAATAATAATAATTATAATAATAAAAAGAAGATGAAACATGAACGAATGTATCTTCGCTCTGGCGTCTATTATACCGTATACCGTATACAGTGTGCAGTATAATTAAGGCAAACGTACAAGTTAGTATGCATTTAGCTCTCACGGTTCCCAGTCCATTTTCCATATTCCATATTGAATTATGATGATGAGAATTGGAGTTGGGAGTTGAGGCAGGCGTCATAAACCTTATATATGTATTGCTTTGGAAATCATAAGAGAATGGGCTCATTAGGCTGCCTGATTTTTTGCTGATTTCATCCTTTGAATCTTTGGTGGAATTGAAAGTTGAAAGGTTCAGTTCATGTCAAAAACCAAAGTCAAATCTGAACACGAATCTGAATCTGAATCTGAAACCAAAACCCAGCTTTCACTGACTTCTGACTCATCATGACTATCTACTATTCTCTACGCAGTTACATGTTCCATGTCAGATGTCGACATGTCAGTTAATGGGCTTTATTATAATTTGATTTTAATGCGCAGTAAAACATTTATTATATTTCCAGGAAATTTCATCTTATTTTTATACATATAATTACTGCGAAAAATCCTGGGTGCACAATATAAATAATTGTATGAAATCACTGAATCCTTCCTCCACGTTCATCTAATGTACATTGTACATTTTTCAGTGTAAAATATAAAAACATGGAATCAAAATGGGGTATTTTCAGATTTTAGATTACAGAGAGAAACTTTAAACTTTAAACTTTAAACTTTGGTAATTATTAGTTGTTGAATAAATAGTTTTAATATTTAATGTTTAGCGTTATTCCAAGGTTTCATATCCTTCAACAGAAAACAAAATACATAATACAAATAGTATGCTTACAAAAACAAACATTTTAATATTTGAAGGAAAAATTGTTTTAGCTTTTATTTTTACATAGTATCATATCTATATACAAAACAAACAAACAACAAACAGCAAGAATTTGCATGATCAAAAGTCGATGAATACTTCGGTTTCCTCTACACAAAATTTTTCAAATTTCAAATAGCTTGACAAAGAAACAGAAAGTAGAACGTAGAAACAGTCAGTCAAAGTCAAAGTTGAGTTGAGTTGAGTGTTGAATAGGAAAACTGTCGGACAGAATTCTAACAGGAAATTCCTTTCACCGAGGAATGTTGCAAGTGGGAAAATTCCTGATCGTCAAGTCTCAAGTCACTTACGAGTGGATAGTAGACATTAGAACTACAAGTCAAAACACCAAACACTGAATACCGAATTCCAAATAGACAGAATTTCTCTGATTGTTTGACCTTTGCCCCCTTTTTCCTTTCCTTTGAAATTTGGCTGTTTCTGTAATACAGGCTCATGTACAATGTTTACTCTTCATTCTTTCCCTTTTTCATATCTTTGCACTCCCGATGACCTCGCACTCACCATGTAGTATCCAGTATCCAGTTTTCAAATGGAGAAAGGAAAAGGGAAAGGAAGCAGACACGAGACGAGACAACGGATTCATATTATTCTTTTGTATGTTCTATGTTGTAAGCTACTATTTTTCATGTGTAGTATGACCTCTTTTCTCTTTTTCTACTATAAATATAGACGGAAGCTTGAAGCTCCGAGTTTAGAGTTTAGAATTTGGGGTTTAGAATTTAGGGTTTAGAATTTCTTGGGATTCTGGAGAAAGAGTAAAATTTCTTCCCTTGAAACTATCTTAGTCTGCCAGTCCAGTCTTGGTATTTGGTATTTGAGATCAAATTGGCTTTTTGTTTGTTGAACTTTAAAGCTGATAGCTGGAAATTCGAAATTCAACAGCCAGCGTTTTAAATCTCTGTTGGTCATTTCATTTCTTCAATGAATAAAAAAAGAAATAATATATCAGTATTACGCGCATCCAGTCACTTGAGAGAGAAAATACAAGAAACTAGAACAAATGTTTTGCTCTCGTTACAACTGCTCTTCTGCAAACAAGAAGAGCAATCGAAAGAAAACATGTATAATGTTTATGTGTGTACAGTGTACAGTGTACAGTGTACAGTGTACAGTACAAAATGAAAACTTGCTTCTTGAAAAATTCCTCATGTTGAACGGTCAAGATTTAAGAGCGTTCAATTTCTCAAATGTCAAAAAATTCATTAGTTTCATAAAAGACTTGAGCCTTGAGACTTGAGACTTGTGATCCTGTAGCTTCTCTAACTTTTCAATCGATCAACTTCCGCTTCCGTCTTCCAAATCCTAAACCGATTTCGAAAATACTTGCTGACTACTGACCTTTAAAACGCTTTAAATCCAAGCAAAAATGATTCAAGCTCTCGAATTTCGAACTTAGTTTCGAATCAATTATGCATAAACTGTGTGCAATCGACTTGAAAATTCAATGAAAAATTCCATGCTCAATGTTCAGTCTTCCAGCTACAGCTTTAGCTCGTTTCAATGTAAATGCATGGAAATTGGATATTGAACATTGGACATGAATGGATTTGAAAGGAACAAGGAACCAAAAGCATCCTCGACATGAGCTGAAGCTCGACATAAGTTGGAACTGGAGTGTCCTTTTTCCTGTGTTTATTATTGAAAATTGAAATATTATACGGAAATCGGAAATTATGCGCAATATTTCACCGTTCTATAAAATATAGAACAACAAAGAATGTAGAGTGCGGAATTTATAAAATATTACACTTGAGATTTGAGCATCATCCTCTTCTTCATAAAATAAAATCATCATTTACTCTCTCTTGTTGACTAAAATTCAATTTGTGCTTGTCACTTGTCCACAACAAAAACAGTTTGGGGATAACAACAGGAACTAAAGTCCTTCATCAGCGTCTGAACCTGATACCTCATCCTTTGTCGTCATCAGGACTTTACGTCAACATATTAATCCTTAATTTTTGCTACAACGCACGACTAAATATGCCTGAGTTTGCTACTGCATCTCTTTTCCTTATTCCTTATTCCTTGCATTTTCAAAAAATAAATCATAACCCTTGTGATTTATGCAGTAGGCAGCAGGTTTGATATTTGTGTAGTAAAACAGTTTTAGGTTTTAGTAAAGTCATTATAAAAATGGCAACATCATCATAAAATTCAAATGTCTAGAGTCTACAGTCTGCAGTCTAGAAACTAGAATTTAGGAAAAAAACTCCACCTGAGTGAACTACCTTTGCAATGTTCAATATTTAAGTCCCTGGTAGAAAAAGGTACCGATGATCAAACACGTATTTTCGCATGTCTTTCCTTCTTCGTTCTTTGAAATTTGAATTAATAACTGAAAAAACATCGACCTTTCAAATAATAAAACGATATAAAGGCTAAAAAATGGGGACTAAATTTGTATTTTTTTTGCCATTTATAATTTATATTTTACATTCACCAATTTTACAATTTTTTCTTATTATTCTTTGTTCCGTCATCCTCATCATCTACTTCGTCATCCCTCCTTTTAGATGATAAATTCAGAAATCTTGGAATTACAGAAATTGTAAAAGCGGGAAAAGTCTGCCTCAGCCTAATACTTAAGTCTCAACTTTCAGTACTTAAAAACTATCAAAGGATTAGACAAGATTTCAAGTTGGCCAAAGAAAATTGGAATACGGGGAAAATCCCACATACTAAACACTAAACACCACACATTTTTCTAAAATTATGTAAAAGTTGCAAAAAGAAAAGCATCAGCCTACGCAAGGAAATTTGCTCTTTTTATCTCCTCCGAATCGTATTTGCATACTCTTTCTTAACAGACAGAATTTATATTTTACACGGTACAATGTATACGTCGAAAATCTGAAATCTCAGCGTCAGTTATGAAACTGTTTTGTATTGTACACTGTACACTGCACTTTACACGTCACACTATACATTATACATACGTTCTACATTCTACATGAGTGTCATTATGAGCACCTGAACCTCATGTCTTGCACAAAATGTGAGACAAGAAAATGGTAAAATTGTGTCAATTCGGAATTCAAATTTGAATCAGCACCAGCTGACTCCAGTCTCCTAATGGCAGCAGAAAACATGAAATTACCTTTACATGTACGCGTAATAAAATTAGTGGAGCAGAAAAATATTACCACTCTTAATTCTTAACAATTAACAACAAACAGTAATTACTTGATAAGAAACGTGTCATGTACAATGTGTACTGTATGTTTTGCATGCATACTATGGAATGTGGATTATGGAATATGGAGTAAACACTAAATACTAGAGCAGTACGTTATATTATTGCCTATTATTGCACCCAGCTCTTGAGCTTTCTAAACTCCAAAGGTAAATGTTGCTTTTACTAATCCCTGAAATACGATATATTTCAGGACTTTCACTCCACCCAAAGTAAGCATTATTATTACGTAAGAATTTGTAATCTACTACTAATTTTAAAATGGAGCAATTTTTACTTATGAATTGTTGTTTTTGCTTTTGCTCGTGCAATATCTAACACCATACTCAATCGGCAACATTCTATTTTGTTTCAAAGGTTTAGTCTAGTTTTACATTCGTGGTAATTTGATAAAATATGTTATAGGCATGTGTATACGTAGAATGGTAGGATACGTAATACATAATATATTGTATAAAACTATGACAGTTCTGTCTACTATTCAAGTCTCAAGTCATTTAAATTTTGAACTAAATAGTTAAAAGAGAAAGCCGTGTTACTTGACTAACAATATTTGTTGGGACAAAGACAAAAGTTATGTCTGAAATGTCTGTATTCTATATATTATGCTTTATTATGAATTATACGAGTTGATAGTTGATAATATGCATAGTACAATGCAGAATGTCGAATGCACAAGACACAGGACTTGGGCTTTGTTACTGTATCATTTCTTCTTTCCTCTACACAAGATCAGTGTTACGGAAGAGTACATTGAAAATACATCAAAGAAAAAGGTATACACTGAACACTATACACTGTACATTGAACATACGTTATGATGTTTCTCACAAGAAAATAGAAAATACGGAAGATTTATGGAACTTTCCGAGCCTACACATAACACATTTAATACATAATACATGCATATATACATGTATTGTATCTGTTATATGGTGAGTTTGCGAAGTTTATTCATGTAACATCTAAAGTGGGAAGAGGATAGAAAATAGAAATGCCAAAATATACTACACAGTTCATTATAGGAAAAGACAATGAAAATTAAAACTAAAATGAGTAAGCTGTATCATGTTAATGACGATGAGAGGATGATGAGAATATGGGAACATGCGAATTTGAGGGAAGAAGTAAAGTTGACAAATAACAATGGAAAAGTGAGGAGCAGTATCACACATAACTTTAGCCTCATTCTCAGCTTCAGCCTAAGCAGTAGCTAGTAGTTATAGAGAATGTGACAAATAAGACGAAGGACGCAGGAGGACGGAGGACGGAAGGAAATTGGATATTGAGACGGGCGATAATGAAAGGATGAATGAGTTTGAATCTTGAATCTTTTTGTTATCTAAAGTACTTATGACTCATGACTATATGTCTATATATGTGTGTATTGTGTAGGTTGTAGATAGGTATATCACTCCGTTTTAGTTTCATCTTGTAGAATATGTAGAACAACTTAGTAATACTGTTAAAGTTCCAAGCTGGAAGCTCCAAGTAGAACGTGAAAGTGCCGTACTGAAATAAATCCGAAATGTACCATAGTAAACGTGCTCAAAATACAGCACAATATGATGTGTTACATATTAGATATTAGATATTTTGATGTTGTCCTAAATGTTTAATTGAATACAACTGATAACTCATGATGATATTGACAAAGGAAAAAAGAAGGGCTCATCTTCATATTCTTAGGTATTGAATATGAATTTCATATTCCATCCTCATTTCTTGTGTATTTTCCTGAGTCTTATTTCATATTTCACATTTAATATTCACGTTTAATCACTAATGTTGTCATACAAGGAGATTTTTTTACTTTCAAAGTTTTTCAGAGCATTTTCTTGTGATACATAATCTCCTTTGCTCCTTTGCACTGTACAACTGAAAATCTTGCTGCTGTTTACGCCGTTTTTGTTGTTTAAGAAGTACATGTATATTACATAAAGGTAGTGAAGGGAGACAAAAAACCGAAAACAAAAGACTGTAATCAATTAGCTGATAAAAATCTTGTGTCTTTCATCTTTCCTTTTCAGTTTTCCTCCGCATTAATATTGAAGATTTTCTATCTATGTATTTTCTCTTCCTTTTGAATTTTGAATGTTGCACGTTATAAGTTGTAAAGGAGCTTTTAATAACTACGATAAACAAGGATATTTACGGTTGTTTACGGAAACCTGAACTGTAACAACTTGTGAACAATGACATATTTAATATTTCAAATAACGTTGTCAGTTTGCATACATGTATATCTACATTCTGCATACGTGTTCTCCGCACATTTAAAATACTTTACTAAATACTAAATAGAAAAGGCATCAAAATACTCTACTATTACTTTGTTCTCCCGTGTACAAATTGCCTATATTCTTTATATAAAATATTGAAAACGTGTTTTATTGAAAATTGAAATTGTAGATGACAATGGCGGATGGTACACCGGAAGATGAAGAATACACTCCAGATTATGAAAACGAAGTGGACCCACTAAGCAAAAGACATCTTGGTTCCATTGCAGCTTACTCGGGTAATCGAGGACTGAGTGGACGTGCGAGGATGAATCAATTCACTGGTGGTGATGATGACAACATTTTGAAAATGAAACGATTTCTTGGTATGTAGTATGTACACATAATTTAATATTTCCTACAATGAACCGTAACCATGGTGATTATTGATCTTGTATCATGAGTCCTAAGGATTGAGCATTGAACATGTTATTTATTTCTTTAGGTACTTTGGCCCGGACAGGTTGGTTCCCTCGACAATTTCGAGGCTTTGTGAGTTCATCTCCTAACTATCAACAAAAACGTCACATAGGCGCTGTAGCCCGACTGGGTTGGCTTCCCTATAAATCTAGAGATGATTCACATCTGTAAATTAAAAATTTGTTAGGAACCTCAGAGAATCCGGGGTGAATTCTTTTTGTTTTTTTTTCTGTACTATTTTTCAACATGTTTCTTACTGTATTCAGTTGAACAGGCAATTATAAATAACAAAATATAAATATGAATGTTCTTCCAAAGCAGTATTTGACATTTGAACCAGAACCAGGTTTTTGTATTTAGAAGGTATTTAGATTCTGTTTCCAGTTTTCAATACAAATATTTTAATTTAACTTTTCAATCGTACTGCATATTTCAGATTTCAGGTAAAGCTTGTGTCTGTACTTTCTTATTCTACATTGTATTTTATCAAGTCATAAGCGGAAAACCTCCTTTACTTTTTGCTTTTTACTTTCACTTTTCACTTCCTACATAAATAAATGTGCATAATAAGATACTGGATATACCTATAACTTATAATCTATAGTCTATAATAAATAAAAATAGCAATGATAATAATCAGAGCCAACAACAAGAAGAGCAACAAATGAGAAACATCCAAGATTCAAGTTGACTTTACAGTAACCTGATATGAACAAAACATAAGACATAAAATAATAGTACGTTTATGTATAATGTATAATGTATGATGTATGCATTTCAACGATGCATGCATGTTATTTAACATTTAATAACATAGTACAGAGTATATTTTATGATTATAGTAAATACTAGTATTATTATAACTTTTTGTGCAGTTTTTTGTGCAGGAAACTCATTACTTCCAATTAATGCGTAGTATGTGGTATGCATAATATATTATTGTTGATTTTGTTTATTGTTATTAATGAAATATGTATTTATTCATAAATAATAATATATTATAACGTTAAATATATTGACACGTCTATATTGTCTTTTTACGAAGGACAAAACAATGTTGTACAATATACAACCTGGAAAAACGTCATGCACAACAAAATAATAATTATTCTTATAAAAGAATGATAATTACATTACAGTGTAAAGTCAGCAAGAACAAGCTTCTCCCTACATGTAAAAATAAATTAATGTTGTTAGTTGTTATTTACTTACAAAGAATTTACTGTGTATATGTCTAAAATCTATAATCTACAATCTACAATCTATATATATGTTGTGTGTTCTAATGTTCTAATGTACTTTGTACAATATGAACATTTATGTAAATACATTTATTATGTGACAAATAATATTTCCAAGAGCTTGCTTCAGACAAATATTACCGATATTACAGATTACCAACTACAATATAATGATGGTGTATATATAGTATATATCCTGTGTGTAATGGGACATGCAACAAATCTTTTAAAACATGTACAAAAAATGTTTAAATACTTTTACCTGTTACCTTTTACGATAAATAGATTCAAAATAAGTATAAAGAATATTGTGTATTCATGAGTCGTTTGTCATATTATGTATTAATTCATGTCATTTATTCTGTATCCAGCACCTTTAAAATTTTAAATTATGTTAAGAATAAAAATCAAGGATAATAAAAATTCCAGATTCTAAATGTTTTTTACAAAAAATCATGCCTTCTTTCTTCTTTTACATGTTTTTCCTGTGTTCTCATCTCTAAGCTGTGGAAAATGGAAACACTATGATGGAAACACTATGATGGCTCCACTTCGTTCTGCATACTTTGCACTTTGTACTTCAAACTAGAAACTAGACACCAGATTGAACTCTGGTGTATTATCATTGTAATAAATATACATGATTGATATAGTTGAAAAATTAAGAGAACAAAGGGATTTTGGCATAATAATAATAATCTGCACACCATGGGTTTGGCACTACAATAATTACAAGTTGTAATATTTATTATAAGTTTTGACAGCTCATAATACATTGCTAATTAGCACTGTGGACAATGTACGACGTACAGACTCAAGTCTCAAGTCTGAAATCTGCAATCTACAACATGTTGAAAAGTTAATGAGATATGACAAGTAATTTGATAAACTCTGAATTTTTTAGAACAAAAATGAAATCTTCAGACTACAATTTACACGGAATGAGTCATCATTCACCAAAATTACTCGCATCTTTACTCTTTACATTTTCAATGTTACACTGAATACTGAAGATGAAGAAAGAAGGGAAAGAAAAGCTCAGAGATTTCATCCTTTCATAGAGACACCTACACACACCTCACACTATATACCGTCATTGCACAAATAGTTACCCTCCACGCAATAGTTGCCCAGCCTCAAATAGTTACCCAGTGCTGCGTGAAAGTATTCAAATAATTGCCCATGCGAATCCTATGCTTTGGTTAGGTGGCAGCTAGCATCGTATACTTGCCCAGCCTTTAATAGTTACCCAGTACTCACGAAAATATTTGAATAATTGC
>JAQGBH010000371.1:0-54759 GCA_034698265.1 Sminthurinus aureus | reverse complement strand
TTAACTGAAACTCTTTGTTTATCTCAAATCGATTTCACAAAAACGGAATCAGTCAGAATCCAACTAGGTACCCACGAATTCGTAAGAAATCCCTCTGTGCAATTGGACAATTTTCATGAGTCATGAGTAATATTATTATTGGCACATTTTATCACATTTGAACTATGCAAAAAATTACAGGGATGATAATTATTGTTGCTACTGTTATTTTTCTAATTATTATTATTATTAGTACTGCATGTTTCTCACTGCCTATTATTTTGTTTGGCTATATTTCTAGATGAAAGATATGGAAAATGAACATGAGGACAAAGTTGAAATGGGTCAAAATGAAGAAGAGAATTTAGGATCAACTTGGATTCCTCTAGAAATGGAAAATGTAAGTACCTTTTTCAAATTTTATGTATTCAAAATACAGTATAAATAAAAACAACAAAAATTAATGTTTTGTACATTAAGTATTAAATTCATCATTCAATTAATTTTAATACAAATGTTTCTATTTTAAAAATATATCACAGATTGTAGAAAAAATTCTTGGTTATTTGGATCTAAAATCTTTGAAGTCTGCTCGTCAAGTAAACAAGTTATGGAATTTTGAAGGGATAAAAATTCTATTCAAAAACTATTTTATTGCCCTTCCTTTTAAATTTCATTTCAACAAGAAACTCGAGGAGCAGAAAGAAGAGTTGAAGACATTTTTGTCCTACAATTCATTCAAGATTCCTCATGTGACTATTCGCAATGAAAAAGATGTGGATGTTTTGAAATCCATGAAAGTTCTTGAGGAAAATGTCAAAAAAAACAGGTCACTTCGATGGACTTGGAAATCACAAGAGTCAGAAAGTGTACTACAAGAGCTGCTTCCGAAATTACCAAGTTTAACTTATTTGGATATTCAACAAAAGATTTCTCATGGATTGAAGAAAATTATCATTAATTTTTGTATTGATGTTGATACCAAAACTAACTTAAAACAGAAACCGAAGAATCAACACCCACTCGTCATTTCAAATTTTGAACTATCTGCAAAAAGAGATGATCTGAATTTTTTTGGGGACCTGGAAACATTTTCAAAGTGTGAAAGAGTGATGATTAAAAATTTTTGGGTGCGCGATTTATCGGGTCTAAATTCTCATCCTAATCTACAAAATCGGTTCATCAAAATAATAAATAATATTCTTCACTCCAGTCAAAAAGGTCTCACTGAATTGAGATTACATTCTTGTGAACTATATTTGTCTCAGCTTCACTTTCCCACGATGCCCAATCTGACAAAATCCTCCTGGGAATTTTCTGGAAGACAACACGCTCAATTAAATTTGGCTTATGGACTACATCCAACTTTCAAATTTGCTGAAATGACTCCAAATTTGAAGAAATTCCAACTAATTTGGATAGGAGAACCAGGTGAATGGCAGGAAGTTGACCTTTGGACCAAACTCCTTGAATCCAGTGGACCCGCTTCAAGTGTAAAAGAACTCCACTATTCTGCCCATTATGATGACTACAATCTCGATCAAGTTCTTCTGGTTTTTCCGAATCTACAGGAGTTTCATTTCGGTGCTGGCAATTTTGAATCAGCTGCTACATCCATTTGGAAATTTGGATTGAATATCAAACGACTGCATCTTCATATCAGGTTTTCTGAAGAAGTTACAGAATTGTCTAGTTTGGATAGGATTTTAACTGGACTTTCTCAAGAAGTTGTGGGTCTAATTCAAAACTTGGAGGATCGAGTTATTTCTAATGTGGACAACTTGAGAGTGAATCCATCCATTTTGGATCTTAAAGGTTATTATCAAATATTGTAAAGCACAAACTAATAATAATTATTGTAAGTTTAAAAAGAATCTTCTGCAATGAGATGTAAACTAACAGTAGAAAACAGAGAAATGGTCATAATAATTGAAAAAAATTTCCTTTTATACATTTATTATGCCAAGGATTGGATACTTGTGATTTTTGGTTTTGGGGTGTCAATTTTGTACCTTCGAGGATTTTGGAAGTTGCTGGAGATTATGCTTTCAAGCTCATGCCCAATGTTAAGATTACTATGCACTTATTTGACCGTGCACATTCTACAGGTAAGATGGAATTTTGTCTATTGTTTATATATGATTGTTTTAATACGGTTGATTTTACGTCAATATTTTGTTTACGTAAGATGTCTAATGTGTATAACGTATTTTATGGTTTTACAGCTATGCATGCTGCTTCAGCAAAAGTGTCTCAACTTGCAAACGTCAACATGGATTACCATTAAATATTTTGATTAATTTCGTGGCCTGTCTTTGTGATTTCTACTTTAATAATAAATATTAATTTACAGTACTGTTTAGTGTGGATGTTGGTATTTTTGTATTTTGTACTTTAGATGATGTGTTTCTTCTGTGCCTTCTGTTTTGATTTCCTTGACGTATTAGAAATTAAAACAGGCTTGTATTCAAATATTAGAACACGTCACTTCAAAAATAGTACGAGAATGCTAATTTTAAATATTTATTTACTTATTACTCCTCTGAATTATAGCTTCTCACGAATAGAATAAGCTTGAATATATTCAATTCATTTGTATTCGATTCAAAGTGAATGAATGAGTGAATAATATTCATTTGGTTTGAATATATTCGAATATCACAAACAAAGCAGGAAATCGTAGCCAAAAACAGTATGCATCGGACATGCATAAGATGTGCGTGAAGTGGAATCTCGAGTTCGAATCCACGCAAAGACTTTTTGAAAACCACTTTTTTGCAATATTAGCGTAATATTTTTAATTTTTAACATGCATTTTCATGTAGCATTTGTACCCAAGAACATGAAAATTATTGTTAAAAATTAAAAATATTACGCTAATATTGCAAAAAAATGGTTTTCAAAAAGTCTTTGCGTGGATTCGAACTCGAGATTCCAATTCACGCACATCTAATGCATATCCGATGCATACTGTTTTTGGCTAAAATTTTCTGCTGTGTGTGTGATATTCGAATATATTCGAATATATTCAAACCAAATGAATATTCCGAATGAATATTATTCACTCATTCATTCACTTTGAATTGAATACGAATGAATTCAAATATATTCAAACTCATTCTATTCGTGAGAAGCTATAGTCCCATGTCCTTAACCCAATTTAAAATTTTATATTGACGTTTTTCTCTTTTGTAGTGTTGTCCTATTTCATTTGGATGTGTGATCAAAATACTGATAACTACTTTTGTTTTTAAAATACAGCTGGACGCTGTGAGAAAATGTCTCTTGTACCATTCCATACTGACGAAAGTTCAGCCGCCACGAGTTTTGCAACGAGGAGCACTTTTTCACACGAGTGTTCGGCTTTTCCATGACAATAAACACCATAACGAAAATGCAGATGGAAATGGAAATAGTCAAGTTTCTCAGGTGAAAATCGGATCGGATCCAGATCGACCACCGGCACCGGTTGCCTGGGAAACTCTGGATCTACTCAACTTTTCCCTGAATTCCATTTCCCTGGATCGACTCGAGCTCGAGTTGAAGATGGTTCAGACTCGTCTTCATGGATACCGAATGGAAATTTCAGCCCCTTTTAAGGATAAAATGTATGAAAAGTTTCAATTTTCAACATATCTCTTTACATATTGTTACAAAAAAGCTATCTAAATAATTTTTAATTTTCTGAATTCTAAAGTGTGAATTGTGAACCATTGAAATGTTACGATTAGAGCAGATAATTAGCAGATAGTAACTGCTGATGGTAAAAATATGTTCTTTGGCATTCTATGCGTGAAATTAAATGGGCTTTCATTAAAAAATAATTTTAATCAAAACCTCACGATTTCATATAAAAAAGTATGAAATTGGCCAAGTGGTTTCAGATTTCAGACTTTCAGTGTGTTGCTAAATTCACTTTGCCTCATGAGGCTTGTAGACTGCCTGGATTTCTTCCCATTTACAATTACGCAGATACATACAGAAAACCTAGAAGCCTCCCTAGGCCAAGGCCTTCGAAATGAAAAGGCCTGTGCATTGCCTATCTTTTGTATGGGAAAAAGCGTTCCAGGTTTGACCGTAAACGCTATGAGATGGCAGCACGCAACGATCCTACTAAATATGTGTAGATACATAATAGAAATAGGATCGTTGCATGCTGCCATTCTGAGCTAGCGACGGAACGCTTATTCTGGTTTTATGCACGGGCCTTATCACTTCGTAGGCCTTGGCTAGGCAAAGTGTATTTAGCAACATACCCTTTTGCACTGCCCGTTTTGAGTTTTGACCTTGTCTCACGCTTTGGATCACAGTGCCCAAATTGTCGTGATTAAAAACACATCTTTCCGTTGACATTTTCCATACATTTATACAGTTTCATCTGTATAGTTGAATTTATAGCTGATCACTCTGTATCAACTCTGTAACAAGACCTTTCTACATTTGAGAATGTCGTGAATTTATCGCCCTGATGTTGGATTTCGATTTTCCATACAAATCTTAATTTTTATTCCTTTTATACATCTGTATGTACGATTTTTTTTCTGGTAAAAATAATTGTATACACCAAAATGAAAGGAATTAATCAAAACCAAAGCCAAATTCAATATTCAAGGCATAATATTTTAGTTGGCGCTGACAATGTTTTCTTTCAAAATCATAGTGAATGCACAGTTGACAGTAAATCCCGGCAATTCATCATAAGGACTGATGATAAAAGATGCAAAGGACATAATATTATTTGGAAAGGCATAATTAATTTAATTATTAATCATAATAAAACAATTGTCCTTCAGGAAGCAAAAGCCGTATCGACACGAGAAAAGAGCATGGGAAAACATTCATGTCTCTCTTCTCACGGGACAGAAATATAACACAGAAAATATAGAGCAACAAAAAAGACAAAGAGTTTTCACACTTGGTCGTTTCAATATTTTATTGGTCTATTTATTCAAAACATGTGTACACAAAAATCGAGATAATTAATTGTTATCGTAAATCGTAAATCGTAAAATGAGATGCTGATTCATCCATTTGAAATTTGAACATTTTGTATTCTAAATTTTCCGTATTTTGTAGCCTAGGAAAACATGAGAACAATCCAATCCAAAATGAGTCACATGAAATGAGATACAAAGAAGAGGACGAAAATGTTTTGTCCCAACAAATTGTGGTAACAAAAACATTGAAAAGCTCATAAAAATAAAATTAGCATTCCTAATTCAACATTTTTATTGCACATCTGGCGAAAAGGAATCGAGATTCGAGAATCGAGAATCGAGAAAAAACTTTTCATTTAAAAATAAAATGACAATCCCACAAGTTGAATCATTTTTTTTTCGTTTGCTTGTATAAAATTTTATAAAAAAGTAATTTTCCAAGTCTTTTCAACTACTAAATATTTCCACTTTGAATCACTTTGCCTGTTCTTTGTTCATTTTCTTTGGATTTTCTATTACAAAATTACTTTAACAACTCATATCAACAAAAACGAGGACAATTCGGAAAATTAAAGAAAAATGAGGAAGAATGGGAATGGAAATGGAAATTTGGATCGGGGATTTTTATTCCTCAGTTTCCTCATCCTTGCGAATATTTCAAGGATTTCAGGACATTTGGATTTTCTGTTCAATTCTTCAGGTACAAAACTACAAGACACACAATTCGTAGAAAAATTATGACTATAAGAAAAATGACACGACGTGATCAAAATCCTTTTTCGAGCAGATTTTTTCCACATTTAATTTTTCTTTTCCGCTTCCGTTTTAGAAATTGTTGACCAATTCGATATGGAGAATCCGAATGTTGGGACAATTTCATTGGCGGCACTGAATAATTACGGGCGATTTTTTGAACAGCAGCCTCAATCTGAATCTGAACTTGGACCTCGAGCTGGCGTAATCAAGGACAACTTGAAGTGGAAAAATGCAACCGTCGTCTTTCGTATTTTTGACAAAGCGAGTAAGTCGTTTGATTTTTTTTCAAAAGCTCCCGCAATAATAAATTCATCCTTTTTCATTGTCTGACTAATTTAATTGGATTTTTTAATGAAATTTAGACGAGACAGAAAAAAGTCTGATTTACGGTGCGATGAAGGAAATCTCTCAGAAAACATGTATAAAATTCCGTGTCAAGACATCAGCTGACAAGGAAAATTATGTGCAGATTCTCAAACCGAAGACTGAGCCAAAGAGATGCAGTTCATTAATAGGAATGGTTGGAATCGGGCAAAATCTGAAGCTCGGGAAAGAACGTTGTTTTACTCACGGAATCATCCTCCATGAACTTTTACACACAATCGGACTCGTACACGAGCATCAGCGGCCGGATCGAGACAACTTTATCAGCATCAACTGGGAAAACATCATCCAAAGTAAGCCAAATATTTTATTACTTTCTTTTTCTTCATTTCTGATTTATTTAACTGAATTGCCCCGTGGAAGAGCTTCCAAACTCGTTTTTCAGCTCTCATATAATTAACACGTAAATACCATGGAAACTAAAACGAGATTGGAAGCTCTTCCACGGGGAAATTCAACTATTCATTTGATATTTTATTAAGCCAAATTTTATTGCTCATGGGTTTTGTCTTTTTGTCTTTTTTCTTGTATTCATCAGGCAAGCGGTCGCAATTTCTCAAAGTCAAAGACACAGAATTTTCCTCATACAACGTGACTTATGATTTCCGCAGCGTCCTTCACTACGGAAAGTATAAAGCCGCTATAAATCCAAATCTGCCCACAATTATCCACAAATCCTGTCCGCGTTGTCAATTGGGCCAGGGAAATGACACCAACTCCTGGAGACTGACAAAACGAGACGCGTTGAGAGTGAACCGAATGTACAAATGCTCCGGAAATTCAAATTCAACACATTTCTAAAGAAAACTAAAGAAAACCCACGCTCATTTTGGATCCTTAAAAAAATTTGTATTCAGATTCATTTACAGTTTGACATTTAAAAGTTGCTGTATTTTTTAATTCCAGTTTATGAAAATTCCACTCAAAATTGATATTAATATAAAATTTCCATATTCATCACATTTTATCGTTGAAAAATTCACATTCAGATTCATTTACAATTCCTAATTTGAAAATTGTTATTTGTTTTAATTCCAGTTTATGAAAATTCCAATCAAAATTGATATTGAGATAAAATTATAATCGTCATCTTATAAAATTGACAAGAGTTTAATTCAAATTCGGCTCCAAAATTCTTTTTCTCAATAAAAATTGGCGTTTCAAATTCTGGGGACTGTAAATCACTTTATTTCATTTTCTCGCCATTTTTTCATCTTTTCAGCTCTTTTAAAACAGTTTAAATCCGGAAGGAAATGAAAATTTTATTTGATAGTCAAAGTTCAGTTGCGTTTACATGAATCATTCATCTAGATTCTAGATTCTAGAAATAAAATCAAAAGACAATCAGATTTTATGACGAGCCGATAAAACACAAAGTCATTCATTTACATTTAACAATTTTACAATGGTCAATAAATCCAGCGCTCATTGAAACTCGTCAAAGAGTCAGAAGAGAAACAACAACAAACAACAATTTCATTGAAGACAAAGCAACAAATTTGCTTCAGCAGTCAGAAATGTTGCAACCCCGGGAAAAATTCCAGCCAAATTAAATATATAAAAGCGTCCCTTCAAACTGCGTTGATCGTCGACTACAACAAGAATGACAAGATTTTTCCTGTTTGCAATCGGTTGGACTTTAATATTGACACTTTCAATTTGTACTTTGATTTTTATTTCCATTTGAAATCAACAGGAAATGATGATGAGTTTTTGTAACTACAGGCTTCAGCTTTCTCGCCTCTGAGAATCGGGTTGCCGTTGCTGGGAATTCGGATTTTCATGTCTCATCGCAATTGCTTCATTCAGTTTGTGAACAGCGCCGAGTTTTCTCACGGTCCAAAATTCTCCAGGAACCTGTGAAAAGCAGACCGGAAAAATCGGGATATTTGGCTGGAAAATCGGAAGCAAATCAAAATCCGGATTTTCCCTGTGGATGGTTTGCGCTTACTGTTTCTGTCGCTCCCTCAGAAAACAAATTCAAATACAAAAATTGCAAAGGACTGGCAGTTTCCAGTGGCGGAAACCCGGAAAATGGCGGTGCGTCTAAATCAATAATCGAATTTACTGTGCCTTTGAGTTTTGAATTTCCGGAAAAACTGAAACTTGCTCTGAATTTCCCATGGTTTATAAATTCTAGATTTAAATCCAGATTTTCGCGTTGTGGGTGGTCAAGATGCGACGCCGCATCAATTTCCGTCGATTGTGGAGTTAATTACAAAAAACAAAGAACATTGGTGCGCCGGTGTCATCATCTCTGAAAAATGGGTAATATTTTGAAACACAGGGAAAATTGACAATTGACAAATATTCACGTGATGCATAATTATTATACAAATTAAATATGAATCGACAGATCCTGACAGCCGCCCATTGCCTAGAGGCTCGCGGCGTGGAAGATAGATTTGCTCGAAAGGAAAGTGAAACGTCTCCTGGTCAGCGAGATGACTCGCCAGAACCAGCAGTTACGGCGATCGTGGCGGGAGAGCACGACCGCAGGACGGATGATGGAACAGAACAAATTCGACAAGTCGAGAAATTAATTCCGCATCCCGAGTACAATCCATGTCCATTGTTCATTTTAGATTGTCCATTATTATTATTCAAGTCAATGTGGATGAATTTGTAGATATTCTTTGTTTTATTATATTATTATGGAATGAAATTTCCAGTGACTTTATCTATTGGTCTAACTCTTTATCCTTGTCATTGTTTCTTCTTTGCTACTGACTACTCATGTCCATTCGATGTCAATGCGGATGCGTATCCTAGTTACGTCGCAACTACGGAAGGACTTGACATTGGTCTAGTTAAATTGACCGAGCCGCTAGAGTTCAACGGGAACGTGAGTCCCGTGACTCTCCCGACCAAAGAGACGCTTCCAGCAGGTGAGCATTGAGCAACCAGCACCAGCACATCAACAAAACATCAACATGTCATTAAACTGCAGTTGGCTTTTCATTAAAATCCGACCCCACATCCAGCAACTAATTCTTCCTTATGTGATTTGATTCAATTCCAAGGGATCGGGCAAATTTGCGGTTGGGGAACTGTTAAAAATCCGGCGAAACGAAATGGAGCTGCAGATTCAGATTCAGATTTAGATGCTCCGGAACAATCCAAATCCGGTTTCGATTCCGATTCACCACCGGTAGATGAGGCTGGAATGGCCTTTGTTCTTCAAACCTCTCCCATTCCCATGTTTTCCCGGGAGGAGTGTCAAAAACTCATGGATGCCGCAGGATATCCATTAGTTCGTGTTGCAGAAGGGGACTTGTGCGCCGCATACGCGGATAAGGAAATCAACGTCTGTAGCGGTGACTCTGGTAAGATGCTGTATCCGTATTTTCCAAATTTCCACCTATTCACTTACTTTTCATCCAATATCAAGTTTCAAGACTAGACTCTTCAAGTCCGACGCCGCGTTTTGCAAATTACGAGAATCTATACAACTAAACCAAATAGTTTTGACATGAATGTGAATGTTTGCTTTGTCATTTGAAGGTGGTCCAATATTTGATTTGAATTCCCAAGCCGGAAAACAAATTGTCCTTGGACTCGTATCCAGTGGTCCCGACTTCAAGTGTGCGGGGCCTAATTATCCCACAATTTTTACTGGTGTTCCGTACTCTTTGGATTGGATCCAGAAAACCATTGAGGAAAATAGTTGAGCATTACATACCAACATGTGTCATGTATGTCATATGTGGTATGTTTAACGTGTATGATATTAAAGAAGGATGCAAGATTATTTATTTGTAAATTTTTGAAAAGAATTATTTATTTATTTTTACTATTATTTTTTATTATTTCTGGTTACGAAAAGCCATAGCAACAGAATTTTGTTTTTGAGTAACTAATGTTTGCTTCAACTTTCAACTCAAGTCTCAAAAACGTTTTCGGTCATTTCTCAGCCAATTATCAATATTTTTGGATGAAATAAAAAGGAATTGGTAAGTTCAGACCACCAACAACAACTTTTACTTTACAACTACCTCGATGAAATTGGCACTTTTCTCACAAAATCAGGAAGCAGTCATTTTTCTTCACAAAATCCCAAAAATGGAAAATCATGAATCACTGTTGACCCATTAAACTTAACAAGTTGATTTTCAGCCCAAAAATACTTTGACCCAGACCCCGCCAAAAATAATAAAATAACTCAATTCGAAAATTTCCCACCCTTGTGAGTTGGAGGCTGTTCTTTATTGATCTCGAATCATTTTTTGAACATTGTTATGGTCAATGGATTGTTTTGAATTTTTGAGAAAAAGTGATCTTTTGCATGAGTAACAAAATGGTTTTGGTCTTGAGAATTGAGAAGTACACTTTTATCATTTGGCTGTCCTGGTTCAAAACTCGGATTTATCATGTCAATTTAAATTATTGAATTGGATTAAATTTCATGGAAAATTGTTTTATGGGGCAAATGTTATTTTTTGTGCACGTGTTACGTTTTGTGGGTTGAAATTTACTTATTGCAATTTTGATTTGCTTCATTTTCTATATTTCATACACTACGGAAACATTCCCGGAAACATTTCCCATTCAAAAAATATTCCTCCAAAAAGCACTACATCATGTTTGAACAGAGTAAATAGTAAAGCTTTAAACTTGAAACTTGAAGCAGAACAAAGAGAGTGCAGTGTAAATTATACAAGTTTAAAAGTAAGAACCTGAGTTCTGAGTTGGTCTTTTCATCACACGTCAAACATCAAACATCAAATATGAGCATGTCAATAATATTATCACACTCCACTTCTCTGACTTAACAACATGTAAGACAATATAGCTACAAAATTTACTTGACCGGGTAAATGCATTTTTTGCATAATTGAAAAAACTTTTTACTGTATCTATTAAAAACGCATTAAAATGTGCATTGCACGTGGAATCCGAAATTGACAAAACATGACACACTATGTAAGTCGGAATATTTTTGATCAAGCCAGCCTAATTCAAAACTTATGAACATAAACTTTAAATAATATTATATAAAAAAACACCCAAAAAAACCAAAATTATAGCGACTATGAGCTTCACAGTATTTGTGCCGTTCCCAAAATGGGATAAAAAATGCTGGAATATATTGAGAATTGGGAATTGAGCTAAAATTATTTCCTCTCCTTTTAGTTATTTATTTATTTATGTTTCAGAATTATTTGTAATTGAAATTGCACAAAATAAATAAGTATTCAAATTACATGTTATTTTATTTTATTTTTTGTCTTATTTTTAAAATTTGCTATTTGATTATTCTCCATCTTTGCTTTCGGCGGCGGGAATTGATTCACTCTCATTTGTATTTGAATTTTCAACTGGATTTCCTCCATTTGCCTCTGATTGTTCTGTTATTGGTTCTGGTTCTGCGGAAAGTTGTTGAGCTTTGCGTAATGCTTCTTCAGCTTCTGTGGCTTCTTTTTCTTGACGTGCCTTTTCTTCTTGCTCTTTCTTTTCCTTTTCAATCCTTTCTCGCTCTTGTTCTTCCCGTTCCCTCCGTTCCTTCTCTTTTGCCTCCCTCTCTTTCCTCTCTTCCTCCTCCCGCTGTTTCCTTTCCTCCTCAAGTCGCTCGTACTCCTCCCGCTCCATTTGAATGAGATCAGCATGCTCGTCCTCGCCCGTCGGTCGCCACTCCCACTTGCACTTTTTCTCATCTTCCTCTTCCACGATCTATAATTAATAGTTGACACAAAATTTTACATAATATTCTAGATTCTAGATTCGGGATTCGGAATTCAAGTTTAAAAATCCCGCCAATAATTGAAAACTTTGAATTTTAAATTTTTTCAATGTTTACCAAAAACCCGCGGAATCGTGGATAAAGTAATGAGAGTTCGTGCAGACTTTTGTCTCGAACTGTTAATATTTCATCGATGGCGGTGCTCGGTAACAAGGAATTATTGTTGATGGAAAGACAGCATTGATGTGAGCTGAGACGAATTCGCTCCAGACTTTCATTATTCTCCAGCAGCGTTTCAATCGCGGGTGAATTTATATTTACCTTTAAAATTCAAATTTTAAATTTTTTAAAAAAAACCGCCAATTTCTAATATACACAAAACATTCAACAAAAATTACAAATGGCAAATTTTGTTGAAATTTATACCCAAAAATTTTGAGATATGTCGAGATGAAGCAACTCTTTGAATTGAATCGCATTCTCCAGAGTTTTCTCCGTGAGCTCACTGCATTGTCGAAGTCCAAGCCATTTCAGTCCTAGCAAAAATACACAAAAAAAAAATTATCATTTTTAAAATTTTTGCTCTCCTTTAAAAAAAATTTGGCGGCAATTTTAAAATTAGAAGCAAAACTATTATATTTGAAATTTTAAATTGAATTTTGAATTTAAAATCCAAAATTGGATAAATAAATGTAAAATGTACCTGTTAAATTTTGGAGGGAAAATTCTGGATTTTCAATTTCCGGATCTGAATCCTTTCTCAATCCGGTGAGTCCAAAATCCGTGACTCTTGAAGAGTAGGAAATATCCAATTTCTGTAGCATGGTTAATTCCTTACAAATAAATTCCATAGTTTTGTCCGTGAGGCATTCGCTCCTTCTGAGAATCAGGCTGGTGATGTTTTTCAAATAGAGGCCGTCGAAACTGTCCTCTGTGATGTTTATACTTCGTTTGTAGGACTGCGGAAGTCCGTCCAAATGAATCTCTTCAATTGACAGTGGCAACTTTGTGAGGATTTCATGGGCCGTGTGTACATTTCTCTTGCTCTTTTCCTTGGAATTTAAATTCTGATTCGGCTTCTGATTGGAATTTTGGTTGTAATCGTTATCACAATTCCAGCTCACATTTTCCAGTTCAAAAGACGTCAAGCATTCAAAATTATCCAGGAAATCCCAGAAATCAGAGGAATTTGAGGAAAATCCACAAGTTCTCAACTTCAACTTTTCCAGATTCGGACAGCTTTGACTGATGGCGAGAAAGATGGAATTGGAGCACTCGTAGAGGAAATCCAGTCGAATTTCCTGGAGAAGTGGGTGCATTTCAAAGAAAAACGGGAGATGATTCTGACTCACTTCTTCCTCCTCCTCCTCGTCCTCATAATCCCGGATTTGAATGGACACGCTGGATAATTTTGGAAATGTCATTTCACTCACAAGGCAGAAGGAGACACTCTCAAAAGTTGTCCAGTGGATCACACTATTGAGGTGAATTGTCTCCAGTCGCTGTTCATTCATCTCGACCATGCGAAGAATCCTCTGAGTGTTGAAGTCCGGGCCAATGTCGTTTCCACCTCCACTTGCTGGTGACTCGAGCCTCAGGGCAGAAACACCTTCGTCCACTTGAAGACCCTTGAGATGACGCATCTTGACCCCGGGGAAACAAATTGGACTGTCCAGCTCCTCATCCTGGAGAACTTGCTTCCCTCTCAAGTGAAGATGCTCCAGATTTTCCCATGTATAATTCAGTCGTGGAGTTGAGACCAACCGACTGCCACGGAGAAGATCAGCCTCAATACTCAATTTCTCCAGATTTTCTGGATTCTCCAGGAGATTTTGAAGATGCTGGTAGAAACGAGGAATGTTCTTGTATTTTTTGTAGTGGCTCGGATCCAGGCAGGTGATGATGAGGGATTTAGCACATTTTAATTTGTAATAGAGCCAATGTGTGGGGATATTGTCGTTGTAGCCAATCCCGATGGAGGCGTCAATGTGATAGTGAAGCCATTTCTCCGTTGAGCGACCAAAATTTGACACATTGACAAAACGAGGATTGTCCAAACGAACTAAAGTTCGATCACGATAACCACTGTGATCTAAAACGTGCCTGTTGAGATGACGACAAGTCAGGCGGAGCTGCTGAAGATCTCCGTAGTTTAAAAAGGAGGCCAAGTTTTTTAAAATCTGTGAAACATTTTAAAAATTTATAAACAGGAAAATCAAAATCAAATTTTTTAAAAATCACAAACAAATGACATACAACATCAATTAAATCAACTTTTTTTCTGAGGGAAAATATAATTTTTTTTAAACAGTTGTAAATTTGAATTTTTTATTTTTAATTTTGAACTTTGAATTTACCACTGGATGAGAAAACGCAAGCCAACAACTGGAATCTCCACCGTTTATAGACTCACAATCCTCGTCCATTTCTCCCCGTAGTCAAAAAATCCAAGTGTAAATCCAAACGAAATTAAACGCTGTAAATTCAATTCAATGCAAAAGTCAAAAATACAAGTCGGAATGTGGAAGCACGGAGAAAGCGGAGAAAGTTAGTTAAGCTCGACTGTCTCTCTCCAAGTCCAGGGATGGAATGAATACTTGTGCTTTAAAACTCCGATTGGATGTGTTTGTGCCACGACTGGATGTTCAATGTTCAATGCTGTTTATTTTCCTCGTGGGTGTGTGATGAATGATGAAGCGGAAAAGATTGTAAAATTATGCTGTGTTTATTGATACTCCGGTGGCCGATAGCCGAGTTGCGAATTACGAGTCTCGAGTCTCGTGTTTAGAGCTGCTCCTTGTTTAAATGCATATGTAAGTGAAGCGCTTTAAACGTTAAACGGTAATGGGTGAGTGTTAAACGGACCTTGGCCTTCGCCGCGAGTGAGAAATGCGAGGACGGGCCTGTAAAATGCAAATATCTGTGTGTTGTGTATTGTGTAGCCGTGGTCAATGGTCAAGTTTAATTATTCCTCATATTTAATGCACATGACATTTTTTCCACGAAGTCTGTAGCCTGTAGTCTGTAGTCTTTGCATATGAATTTAATGCGGTATTCCGTAGTTGCACATTGTACATTATACACACACAATACACACAGGAAAAATAATAAATGCAGATAAACATTCACTAGTCAGAATCTGAGCCACAGAGTCATGATATTTCTACTGAAATGCATACAAACAGACCAAACATGTGAATTGTGAATGGATCGCCTTGAATTTGTCACGTCAAGTTCATAGCTCACAATTATATTCCTATGATATGTGATATGTAATGAGCGAGTTTAGAGTTTAGAGTTTAGAGTCCAGGAAAACCTGGAAATGGATCCGCATTCAATTTTTAGTATGGGGTGTGTGTTGTGTTGTGTGCAGCGTGTATAACTGAATTGTATGTAATTCAACCATAATCGATTTATGCACGCTGCTTTTCTTTCTAGATTCTAGATTCTAGATGCTAGATTGTCGACTGTGGCTTTTGTATTGTCGCTTGTGCACTGTGGCTTGTGGTTTCCAGGTTTCAACTTACAGTTTACAGTTGCTTTTCCCTTCTCAATTTTCCTTTCTCAAGGTAACCAATCCAACCAAACTCAAATTCTCCTTCTTTCTCCGGAAACGAGCCAAAATACAAACATGGTTCAAGTATACCCAACACAAACTGCACAATTATACGGCAACATATTTCATATTAACCAGACCAAGAACGAGAACGAGAAGGGAAACGGCAACCTAAACCAGCAATAGCCATGAGCCATGAGAATGAGAAGGAGAATCGGAATGACAAGAGAAATCTTGAGTCTTGAGTCTTGAGTCTTGAGCATTTTTCAATTTTAAGTAGTAAAACATGCACCTTGTTGTGCACTATGCACAGAATACGTGAAAAAGGTACAGGTAAAGAGTTTGCATTTTGCAACCAAAGTCTGTGGCATTGGACATTGGACATTGGACATTTTGGAATTATTCATTGTTTTATGCATTAAAAGTGACATGCTCATTTTGACTCATTTCCCATGCATAATTTTCATTAACTTGGAATCTTGGAGAGTAAGTGTTCTGAATTCTGAATTCTGGGTTCTGGATTATTGTTTCTGGAAAATGGAGTGTGGGATTTATTATGGTGCAATTTGCTTTCTCTTTTTATTTTTTCTCAATTGGCTTCATGGTCTCTTTCCAAGTTTCAGGGTATTGTAAATGGGTAAACGATTAGCTAAGAATGGAATAAATCGGAGCGAAAATGAGCCACACGCTCCAATTACTGCGGTAATGATGTTTATTACCATTGCCACACATAACATGGTTATTGCTATTTCTTTTACTCTAAGATTGCACATGGCACATGTGTCAAGTACAAGTGTAACTGGGAATTGGGAATAATTTAACATCTAGAATCTAGAATCTAGAATTCAGAAGACATAATTCATCTATCTCGTAAAAAGTAAGCAGTTTTTCTTGGGTTTTGCTTTTACCTTTTTTGTATTACAACGAGAGCCCTTCGAGCTACAAATTACAAAATTGCACCTCTCATTTTGCTTGTATGACATGTATAAGAAAATGTGAGGTTTGGGCCAATTTCAGCGCTAGTTCGTGTATCATATGGATTTTTCTATGAGACTGAGACGGGTAATTGTACATTGTACATTGTACATACACTCATCGTCATCATTTATCATGCAGAAAATCAGTCCAGCACATGTCCAATTTGTCTTTGGGAGATATGCAAAATTCGATGATAAATGTTGATATGAGTGATTGGCTGTATTCTTCTTGATGCTTGGTTTTCTATTTTCTGCATAATTGGGCTATAGAATCAAGAATCTGGATCATTAATTGAACCACAAAAACGCATGCCGATCGATAATAATAATAAAAGAGGAGATATTCGAGTAATTAAGATAAAATTGCATTACATGGTGCGTAATTATTGCAAATATCAGCCACGTGTCTGTTCTTGATACTTGATACTGATGTCTGATTCATGTGCCAGATACGACACAGAGAAAAAGAGCCAACAACCTACATTTTTCTATCATTTTTCTATGCAGTCTATTACGTTTTTATCATTTTTCTATGCAGTCTATTACGTTTTTATCATTTTTCTATGCAGTCTATTACGTTTTTCCTCACTCAATTTGCACATTTTCCACGGAAAAGATGAATTTCCTTGCAAAATTTAAACTACTCATTTCAATTTCCAGTCTTTTCCATATTTTCAATTCCGTACTTTGTTTAAATGTAGAGTTGAGTGTAAAATTACTACATGAAATCATAACTACTCGATCTTTCCTCCTACCGCTGATTTGCCCTGTAAAACTTGTATTTCACAGTGCCAGTGACAAAAGCGGAGATATAGACGGAGATGAAACGAGTAAAATTCCAGAGAAAATTCTGTATCATTTACAAAATCAGTATCATCCGCTCACTTGTCAAAATTATGATGTTAAAAAACCTCCTGCTGGATACGTTGAAAAATTTGCAAGCTCATTAAAGTATTTGGATAGTTGTGAAACTCAAGTGGTTGTGGTGAATGAGAAATTTTTGTATTCTACTTTATTTAGTGGCGATTCGTCAGTTGTTGTTCCAAAATCAACTTTTGTGTCTCAATTTATTTTTCTGGCGGATAAAAAAGGAAAAACTGTCATTGAAAAATTAATTGTAACGAAAGAAGTACAAGAACTCAAATTTAAAATTGGATTCGACATTAAAACATTTAATTTGTATGCGGAATTAGTCACAAACGTTTTTAAATGGACGACCGTGGAAAATATCCAGAAATTGGACAAAGTGCAAAAATCTTGGAGCTCTTTTAAAAGGTAAGAAAAATAATAAGGCGGGAAAAAATGAAAATTTTAAATGATATGTTACAGGAAAAATGAATTGATGACTTTTGAATTTGTATAGGCAAAATAATCTCGTGAACACTCACCTCAAAATCGCCACATTTCTTTATCCGTTTCAATATTTGAAGGCTCCGGGAGATAAAGAGCCTTTTGGTCTATCCTACAAAATAATTTCCTCTCTGGTTCAAGCGTTTAATGTAACTATGGATTTCCAAGCTGTGTCAATCGCCAGTTTTCTCCAGTATAAAAATGGAACTTGGCCCGGTGTTTTTGGTCAACTTATTTCCGGTGACCTTGATCTGGTTTTGTCTTTGTCACCGACAATTCAACGATCTCCTTATTTCAGTTTTGCCACTTTTGTTGCCGAGACAAAAATCATATTCGTGACCAAAATTCCAGGTCATCTTGACCTGACCTGGAGGGCGTTTGTCAAGCCATTTTCGGCAACCTTGTGGTGTTTTTTATGTATTTCCACCCTCGTCATCTTTATCAGTGTATTCATCATCTCAAAAACAAGGAGTAAAAAGCAGACTGCCCATTTTTCTCAAGCAGTTGTCACAGCACTTGGACCACTTTTCTCACAACCGACGAATTTAAAATTTCCAGAGCAATATCGGTTTCTTTTGGTTATTTGGTTTTTTTCATGCTTCGTCTTCACAAGTTTCTACTCTCAAGATCTCCTCGCGGCCATCACAATAACTGACAAAGAAATTCCTCCACAAGATTTCCATCAACTGTCAAAACGAACCGGAACGGGAGAGTATAAAATACACAAAATTCATGCAGCGGGAAGTTCGGATGCTGTATTTTTTGAACAATCTGAAAATCCGATTTATATCCAAGTAAAGAAATTTATGAATCTTGTTCCACTAAGAAATTACATAGAATGTTTAAACAGAGCAGCGAATGAGCCGAGGTCAGTTTGTATCGGTTGGGATATTGTTCTTAATCCATCAATTGCATCTAAATTCACACTCAAAAAAGGATTTCCCATTATGACCAGGTCAAAGTCCTGTGCAATGTCTTCTCAACTCGTCCCGTATTTGAGAAAAGGGTCAAAATATTTGGATGCTTTGGATGAAATAGTGGGAGCTTTGAGAGACACGGGCATTTTAATCAAGGCAGTGGATGACCTCAACAGTTTTGGCGAGAAAATGGGAGTAGCGTGGATTAAAACGAAGCGGAATGAATCAGAGAGATATCGAAGACTTTTGAATGAAAATGGTCATGGCACAACTGGAAAAGTGGAACCAATTAAAATGCGTCTACTTTCGGGTTGTTTCGGGGCCTGGATCTTTGGATTAGTTTTAGGCATAATTATTCTATTACTAGAAGAATCAGGTGGGAGATTAATCAAACTATTCAAGGTCATGACCTTAAAGCCTAATAAGCCGTTGCTTATAGCAAAAATTGTTACTGATGATGTTTAACTAATAAATAATAATAAAATGGCCAAAATATTTTACTCGTAAAAAGAAAAACGGGACAAAAAAAACTATGTACATTTATTTATTTTACAAGTCAATATAAATTCACAAAGATTTTTTTGACCATTTTATGTAAATTGTCCAAGGTCAACTGCAGATTTCGCCTCAAGGCATAATACGCGCTATTTGAATTTTGGAATTTCATTCGAGAATTCAAACTGCGAGAGAGCAGAAAAAACTTGTCGACCCAAGTTTTCACGAATATTTTTGATTTGTTGTGTATTGTGTATTGTGTGAAAGACAGTTAAATAATATTGAAAAGGTAAGTGTGAATTATTCAATTTTTATGACATATTATGTAGACATAGTTTACTTATTTTATCATTATTTAAAGTTGATTTTTCAAAAATAAACAAAATTAATCATGAACTAGGACAAGAGTAAAAAGCAATTTTGTCTTTGTATAATAATACTTCATGAATATTTGCAATTTTACTTTGTTTCAGAAGCAAATACAACAAATTGTCTAATCTTGTGTTGTCCAGAAAAAAACTTATTTTGTGATGCCTTTGAAAAAAATGGATTGGACTAGTGATGACGATGTAAGTTTTTTTTATTTAACTATGAAATCTTTGTATGTTTTATGTTTTATGTTTTATAATTTATAATGTCATTTGTCATCAATCTATATATGTTGTTGATTTTAGTTTATTACATATAATATTATAGTTTATGGTATTCATGGGGATTTGATTTTATGTTTTGATCAGGTCAAATCAAATCCTTTGGAAGAAGAAAAAGTAAGTTTAAATATTAAATAATTTTCGTATATAGTTTTATGATAGCATGGATTTAGTAAAAATAAATAATCATAATATAAACTGTGTTTTTGGTAGATTGTTGAAAGAGTTTTAAGTTTTCTTCCTCCAACTGAAATAAAAAGATTTAGACTTGTTTCTAAATTGTGGTCAAAAGGAGGTGCCAAACAACTTGTGAAGAAATGCTTCCTTCGAACAACATCCTGTCTTTCTAAGAAAATAGTAAAAGAAGAAAAGAAACTAGAAGCAATCAAAAAGTTTTCTAAATTCCTTGAATTTTCTGGTTCTTCAAAACATTTAAAACTTGTTTGTGAAAGAAGTGACTGTTCAAAAATGATGGAAATAATAAAGGAACTACCTGAACTACGTAAACGTACTCGAGAACTGAAATTTACTGGTGGTGCTTCATCTCTCATCAAAGATTTAGCTCAACTCATGAAGAAATTACCATTTGTGGATATTCTCTACACTTCAACATTAAATCTTAATTTTTCTCAGCTTGACAAAAAAAATATGGAGAAGAACAAAAACAATAAGAATAATAATGATGATATTGTTCTTAGTGAAGAGGATTCAAATGATGATGAAGACCTGAGAGATATTTTTGAAACCTTTTTGGGTACATTGAAGGATCTGGATAAACTTTACTTGAATACTTTTATTCGAACAGATGTGGAGTTGGGAGATTATTTGACTCATCGGAAAAATTTGACAGCATTAAAGAGTCTTTCATTGATAACAGTTAGTGGTACCGTTGACAACATTCCACGGGAACGGACTTTTCTCTCTTCATCTTGTCAAGAATGGAAATTGACTCATCTCACTTGGAAGCTGTGTAGAAAAATTTCAAAGGGACAAGTTCACAGCTTTATACTCAACTTTGCTTCCTCTCTTGAACAACTAAGTATTACAATAGAAAAAGAACAAGATGATGCTACTCCTTGGACTGATGATTGGTATATTCCATATAATTTGACAAAGTTGAAAGTTCTTGAAATTGCTGGAGCTTCTGACCATGTCCGTTCAGGTATCTTCACAGCTCTACAAATCAACAATTTAGAAAAACTAGTTGTGAAAAATCCACCGCATTATGTAGATACCTATTCATGGAAAAATCACCGTCTTGCAAATGGAAGGACACTTTGTAGTGAAACTATCACACAAGTTGAATTTGATAAAGTTGAATGCCACAATGAGGAATTTTTGCGTGGAACTTTTTGGCCAAATGTAAAATCAGTTAAAGTTGATAAACTTGTTTTGTCCGCGAGCTGGATGCGTCGTCAGCCACCATTTCTCAATTCACAAAACATTGAGCATTTAGAATTTGATTTGACCGATGTTTCGTCAAAGAATTTTCAATTTTATGAAGTTTGGATGGCTGGAGGGAATTGTAAAAATCTGTATGATCCTGAAAATCCTGTAACAAGAAAAGTTGATGATGATTCTTTCCGCCTTCGTGATCTTGATAGTTAGTCTAACATAATATTGACATTCAAATATCCATGATCCATGATTTTACAAAACAAATGAATCAAATGAATTTTTAATCTCCATTATATTATATTGTATATTACATTATTTTTTGGTCTCTTTTTTCTATTATTTAGGTTTGAAAAGTTTGACAATAAGAGGAGCCGGTTTCATTGGAGATTTTTTGTTTTACAACTGTTTTCAACACCTCACAAGTCTTCAAAGTTTGCATCTTCAAGGAGCTAGAGTAAGCATAAAATACTATATTTTTGATATTTGAAACACTAAATTACTTAAAAAGTCTTTGTTAGTTCATTTAATACTTTTGTACCATTTAATATCATTTGAGTAAAACTTTTTATGATTGTTCATTTGTTTTAGGTTTCACAAAAGGCATTGAACGACTTGAAGGAACGACTCTTTCACTCAGCCTCAATCATCATCACCAATTAATCAACCTTTTGCAAATCAAATAGTATCGTTTAATTATTATGATTATGAAATATTATTGTGTCTTCCTTTTTATTTTACAACTAAATATTTGTCCAATAAGTTATTCTTTCTACTAAGCTGGTTTTACTTGTGATCAGGGATACAGTGATGTTTTGTAAATTCTCAATAATGTTTACTATATTTATAGATTGATCGCTAGGCTTAAATGTTTAGTTTTAAATGAATTGATTTTATTGCTGCCTTTTCAATGTTGAATAACGTTGTTGAAATCTGAAACATGCTTTTGATATATCTACAAAAATCAAAGCATAAAAGTTTTTTTGTCGCATAATTTTCATGCAGCAGTACAACGGAACGTGACTTTTCTGTCGAATTTTACGTCTATTGTTTTTCCTAGAGTTAACTAGAGCTATAAAATTGATGCTGATGAATTAAAAATGATTTAATAATTTAATGAAATGTAAATAGCATGTTGTGTAGATTAAACATACAAAGTTCTATTGGATAAATATATCTTGCCAAATTCCTATATATATGCTTTCTTGTTTTTAATTCTTTACAATTTAGAACTCAAGATGCTAAATATTTGAAAACTCTCTTTAAATAAAAATTCCGTGTTACTTTAGAAATTGCTGTGGAATTATCTTTGCCTATTTATTTATTATTGTTTAAAGTATGTTCCCATTCAAACATAATTTCATTTTGAAAAATATTCTCAGTACCAAATATATTTTTTTAAGTACCGAATTTCTAGTGAGTTAAAAATAACAAAACTGCATATTAAAATCAGTAGTATTTTGAATGGCGGGAGCGCCGAAAAACTCATCAGTTGACCACGAGAAAGATAACGATGAAGAATATAGAATCCCAAACCAAAATCCAGGTCGTGGTGACCATGAAAACCAAAAAACTGATGTAACCCAAGAAACAGAATTCAAAGAAAATGAGACGAATCAAATATCCATTGAACTTTTGCAAGAATTACCAGGGAAACACAATTCTTGTCTATTCAATCCAAAATGTTGTAAAATCATCTGGATCGTAATCGGTTTTCTATTTGTATGCGGAGTCGTAGGCATAATTATCTATGCAATCATTGGTACTACTACTGAAAAGGGTAGAAATAACTTGCCAAAGAAAATTCCAAGTACGTGTACCGTTTTTATTTTTTTACCTTTATTCATACTTCATACGACATAATTTATATGGTAATATTCCGGTTCTGTAAAAAGCACATTATAAAGATTTAACCTTTTAAACTTTGCAATAATACTATAGAACTTGTCAAAAGTCAACCCATTGATCATGGTCCTTTTTGTTTTTGCAAAAATGTTGATGGATGTGACGAGAATGACTCAATCAAATGTCCAGCAGGAGAAGAGTGTTATTCCATAACTCATGTTGAAAAATTTCATTCGGAGGAATTTCAAGAAGTTTGGAAGTGTAAAGAAAATCCAAATGAACTGAATTGTCACAAGAATGAAAAGCTACAGACTTTTGAATGTTGGTCGAAAGATGATTATGGAAATAAACGACCTTGTAGCTGTTTCGATGGAGATGAAAAAAGAATAATTGACTGAATGGTTTTCATAGGGTCTGTTGTGACTGCAACCTAAATGGATAATAATTGATTATTTAAATTAAATTTCCAAGTATTTTCCACTATTTAGCATGTTTCATTTCTCTTCATATTTTTCACATTAAAATTTAAAATGTTAGTTGGCAATCTTTTGTCTTCTTTTTTATGGGATTCAATTCACAAACTTTTCATCCTTTTGAAATTGATATACATTTTTCTACCTGAATTTTTAAGTAGTTAAAATGTATGAAAAGTCACGGATATAAAAACTTGACGAGTGTCAGGGATATGTCTACTGTTCCATATTTTTTGCTTTCCATTTTATGTTTTTTGGCCTTGATCACGACATTGACTTTACCTTGAGCATTGAAAACGGTAGGTTGATGATTGGATTGGTTTTCATTCATCATTTCAGAGGAAAACAAGTGAAAACAAAAGCTGTGTAAATAATAAATTAGATAATCGAGTTCGTATTATATATAAATTCACAGTATTTTTATTAGCACAGTATAATTCTCTTTTTCAGTTCCTCGTAAAATTCATTTGCTCTTAGGTTTTTATCATTTAAAGCTGTTAAAATGGGATTATTTGTGAAATCTTTCTGTGTACTTTCAATTTTTGCCATTTTCATTTTTCTAACAATTCCATCGTGTCATAGTTCAAATGGATCAAATGAATCTCTTCCAACAGGTATTTTCCAATTCAATACGTACATAGAAAACTAAGACTGATACATTGTTAAACCCTTTTTATCACAACCTGAATAAAACTTTGTGATTTTCATTGAACTGATTTGTGTGTAAAATGTTGTATGAAATTCAGGAAATTCCCCAAGAGGAAATGTTTCCGGGATTTTTGACTGCCTTGGATGTCGGAATCAAATGCGACTTTGCCTCATTACAACTTGCCCAGCTCAGCCACTTCTGTGTATTGATACTTGTCTTATCCAGTATGATATTTGTGCATGTATCCGGGGATGCAGTTGTGCCTCCATGAATTTAACAACTACAACTTCTTCACCCATCAGAAGGGTTTGAGTTTTGAAGCAGATGAAATCCAGAATAATTTAAACTGTACTATTTAATATTTTATTGGACTGTTATTTTGTTTCCAGTAATAAAGAATTTTGTAATTTGTCTTTTCACAAAAACACTTTGATTTTTGACCTTGAGTTTGTTGGAAAAATACTGAAGAATCATCTAATAATTATTATGATTATGAACAAGAAATCTATACATGAGTACATGACATTTTATGTCTACTCTGTGACCCCTGTGTAGAGAAAACAAAGGATAAAATTGGGACAGATTCGAGTTTCGAGATCTCCTGCTGAGATACACAATGATCAATGATCAATTTACATAGAAAACAGAATGAGTGCCGCATTTTCCTAAATAACAATCTACCTACAAAGAGCAACACAGATGCGAAAAGTTGTATCATTTTGTCAATGTATCAATTTTGATTTTGTAAATATGTATGTATGTAGATACGGGCTTGATTTTTCAACTTGCTGAATTTTGTGTTTTGAGTGTTTGATATGGCTCGCACTTTCAGCTAAATATGAGCTCCTCTTTTGTCAATAAAATTCCATGGGAATGGAATGACAAAGTCTCATCATGGAGGTTAATTAATTTTCACCAGGATCGAAGCCATTCCCAAAACAACAAGTTGTGTGTTATTTTTTCCTCCCATTTGCATTGTCATTCTTGTTTCATGTAATAAAATCATCTAATACATAGATGTAAAAATAGGAAACACTTCAACTTCAACTTTGATTTATGAATTATGAATCTGAAAAGTGTACGAGTCAAATATATGTTCAGAGAGATGAACAGAGAGTTTAAAAGTTATTTTTTGTTTTTCAATTAGGAAAAGTTGATTAAACAATAGAAGTATTTTTTTATAGACAGAAATAAAATCGGAATCTCAACCAGTACATGTACAAAAGCAAATATCGAGTAGATGTATTTACTATCTATAGATCTTTATTTTTTGTAGATACACACACGACACTGACACATTTGTGAGATTTTGCCGTATTCATACAAACTCAATTGAATGTTGATATTCTTGAAATTCTGCGGGAAGATTTAAAATTTGATCAAATTCGGGATTATTTTGGATATTTTGGATTGAAATTGATTGGACTTTTGCTGTTTTTGTTGTTAATTGTTGTAATTAATTTTAAATGAGGTAGTCTGTTAATAGTGAATTAAGTCCTCTTTGCTGCTAGTCTTTATTTTTGTATCAAATTAAAAGGACTCTAGAACTTTGGTAAGACCAGTGTGAATAATTGAAAATACCTGCTGTCAATATTTGTCAATGTGAAATTTTCTGGTTTTTAAGTTTTAAAAACGCATTTTAAATATTGTAATAATTAGGGATAACATGGAGCACACTCCTGGACGTGTAAAACTTGTGTGGCTCATTTGCCCACTGTGTAAAGACCGATTTCCGACTAAGCCGTTGTTCGTTTCTCATCAAATAAATAAACATTCAACAGAGCTCAAAAACAGGTTGGTTGGTTAATTTTCAATTAATTAAACATAGTTACATAATAATTTAATAGAGAGAAGGTAGAGGTATGTACATTTGTTTTATGTATTATGTATGTTATAACTGAATTGATGTAAATGACAAGAATTGTACAAATTACAAAATAGTAAATCCATAATGTATGTATTTTTCATGTGTGTATTTTTTTCAATGTACAGTATTAAAAAGACCATCAGCAGCCAATCATCCGGTCAAACTACTGAAACAATATTTTTAAGAGGTGAAAGTGGTCAGACAGTGCAATTAAAAGTTATGAAGAAATCTCCAAATACAGCAATTAAAAATCCAGTAGAAACTGAAACAGAGAATCAAAGTCAACTAGTCAACCAAATTAAAAAGGAAAATAATGTTGATGAAGTAGAAATAATAGATGAGAAACCAAATATTACAAAACAAAAACAAGATGATGATGATAGTAAAGATAAATTAGAGACAAGAAATACCTCAGAGAAAACTTGTAAAGAATACGAAAAACAAAGAAATTATAGTGTTGAAAGGTTGAAAGATCCAATACCAATGTCTGCATTTCCTTCATTAATGAAAACAAATACAACATCAGAAATGTCTCCGATGGGTACATTATCAACCTCATATTTATCTTCATTATCCCCACTACTAAAATCACAATCAGTTTTGCCACGATTAAAGGTTCCAGCAAAAAATGCGTATGGTCCATGTGGTGCAGAACCTTTTCCTGACCCAACATTATTTTTTTTGTCTTATCCAGAGTATTTGAAAATGTCAGCCTTAAAATCAAAAACATATAGTAAAAAAATTAGTAGTCGTAGAGAATCTAAAAACCCAACAGGAAAACAAGAGTCTAGTCCAACAGAAATAACACAAGTTGCTGATTCAAAAATAGAAACTCCAATGGCTCTTCAAATGATGAAAACAAAATTACCAGAAAATTTTACTAGGAAATCTCGTCCGTCTCCAATTTCTACCCCTACTACTACTACTAAGACTACTACTACGACCACCTATTACAAGCCCTCTTCATCTTCGTCATATAAAAAATTGTCAAGATCACCATCACCTCCACCCCTTGAACTACCATCACTCAAGGCAATTGCCGTTGAATTAGCAAAACGAGCATCAAATGCTACTTCTTCTTCTTATTCATCAACAACTCAAAATCAAAATGAAGAAAATAACAAACATCCTATGGATATAAAAAGTGAAATAAAATATGAAGTTCCAGGTGTAGAAGTAATTTTAGAAGAACCAGAGGATGAATTTTCAGATCCTTTTCAAACGAATGAAACTCAAAATCAAAATGACAATAATATATCCGAGACGAACAGTACATGTAGATCTGAAGAATATTTATATTGCTCAAATTGCCTTCAAAATTTCAAAAGTCAAGCAAAGTTAGATTGTCATCTTTTATCTTGTTCCTGGGGAAATAATGATTTAGAAGATGAAAATGACGAGGATGAAGACTATAATTTTGAACTCGGTGAGTTCAATGATAATTATACAAATAATTTTATGGAGCACGAATCATCTGACTATGTACAAAATACTCACAATAATGATAATAATAATTATTATAATAACAAGAGAAATGGTCAAAGGGATAGTTATATTAATGAATTTTCACCTAAGAAACCTAGAAAAGAACCCGGGGAAGTATCACCTCCTCCTCCTCCCAAATTCCCTGTTATTATTCCGCGTAGGAAAAAAGTTATACCCCCACAATTCAGAATTCCGAGTGCAAAACAACTTTTAAGAGAAACTCGTATGAAGAATGGGACAAAAAGAATAGACGAATCTACTCCAAACTTGGTAAAGGGTCCAAATGGAAAGCTCTATTTTGTCAAGAGGAAAAACAATAATAATAATAATAATAATAATAATAATAAAAATAATAATGCTACTCCTCCTCTACCTCCACGCACTTATAGCCGTGTAAGTAATAATAATAACTCCAATACTACTGTTTCAAGTTCAAGTACAAATCCACAACCAACTCGACGAATCGCATTCCGCTGTGTAACTTGTTCTTCTATATTTTTGACCCTCTCGGATCTGAAGGCTCATAAAGTGATTCATTCCTCAGCTCCTAGAGTCAATAGTGTAGTGAATGCAAGTTAATTAATTAATACTATAATCTATAATGTACTATGTGCACAGTGCACAGTAGTACTCATAATATGCACTGGACATGCTAAATTTGGAAAACGAAGTCTGTGGACCTTCGTTTTTTATTTTCTAATTGCTTAATTGTTTTTATTTTTATATGAATGAACTATCAATCGGTTCCTTAGACTTTAGATTAGCAGTTAAAACAAGGTATATACAAATAATTTGAAAATAAATTTAGGTAGAAAAAATGGAATGTGTCAAAAGTCAAAACAAAAATTTATTTGATCTCTCATTTTTACAAACACACTAGAGTAGAAATTTTTAATTATAATACATAATACTTATTTATATTTTCAGGACATTTTATCCTTATGTTTCAAAAATCTTGGTTTTAGTGCTTTAATTATATATTTTATGTTGTATTTTGTACCACTATCAACAATCGTCAATATTATAAATTATAGCAAAGTATTAGTACAGTGACAAAATTTTTATGAACTGTTAAATATTAATAATAATTTTTATTGCTGTCAAATTTGACCAATTTGTCAAATGACACTTATTTTTAAATGGGAATAAAAAACTACAAACTATTTTATTCATAATATATGATAATAATATGTAAAAGTGAAACAAGTATCATTAATCATTATACAGTTTTTTCAAAGGATACATTTTTTGTACTTTGATTTACATAAAAATTACAACAATAATTGTATTAAAAACCAAAACATGAAAATAGCTTACAATTTACGATAGTTTACAATGTTGAGTATTTCAGTCTCTTCACTTTTTTTCCTCTCTGCTCTCGTGAGATGAAATCTGAACTATACATATTATTAGCCATGAAGATGTCGATGAGGGAGATGTCTGGGTCGATGTGGATGAGGATGAGGTGCATGTAGAGATCTATGAAGCTGAGGTTGAGGATGGAAATGAGAATGTCCATACATTCGAGGTCTAGGTCTAGGTCTCCCCCAAGTTGGAATTCTTTTTACCCTGGTCAGGCTTTGAGAATCTAATTTCTGGACATCTGAAAGTTGTAAGTTATTTTTAATTTCAACTATTAAATTTCATTATCCATAACTATACATTATACATCTGAGTAAAATAATAATATATTATTGTTTGTGTATAAAATCATTATAATTTACAAAAGATATTAATTTTTTGTGATTCATAATTTATTCTATATTTACCTTCAGATGGATCAAGTCTCGCTAATCTTCTTGCAATCCACCCATCTTTAAAATCGTTCCGGAAAATTGGGGGTTTTCCATCAAAATTCCTGATATTATTTTCACTTTTTGAGGAGGAGATGAGTAGTCGAGTTGCCTTTGGAAAAAATCGTGAGAATCTCAAGTTTCCATCCAATCTTAAATCCCTGGAAGTTTTAATCTTGGTCTTATCCGCGAGACAAAACAAGACAAGAGAGATCAAAAGAAGGAGTGTTGAGCATCGAAGTAGCATTTTTCTCTCTTTGTCTTTAACAATAGGACGCTTTCTTAAATTAATTTTATTTTTCAGCTGATCCACAATTCAAAATTCAATATTCAATCCACAAAACAATTAAATAAAATGAGCTATGGAACTTTTCCCACTTTTTACTCTTCTAAATATCTTCTACGCTTGCATTTGTACAAAAAATAGTCCTAGATTACATCTCGCTTCTCTTCTAGTTTCACGGTCAAGGGGATACCAAAAAAAATACAACAATGTACATACATATTTACATGTATAGCATATACCATTTTGTGTGTAACCCATATCTATGGATATGTATATGTATATCAATGTCAGTGGGTTTTTCCCTGACTCACATTCCAGATTTCAGCTCAGATCAATGGATTTAGAGAAGGGAGCTTTTTTTGTCCCTTGAGGGATCTCTTTCTCACTCTCTCTTGCTCTTATTTCTTCTTTCTCTCTCCACATAAGAAAGGATATAGAAAATTTTTATTTCATCTCATTGTGCTCTTTGTGCGTATCCAAAAAAGCGGAAGAGACGAAAGAAAATGAAATGAAAGAAATGTACATTCAATATTCAATGCAAATACATGAGAAATGAGACGTGTGAGTTTACCGTTTACAATTTACAATGCCTTTTCATGAATTTAGGTCATATACTTTTGTGCATGTACGTAGTACTAGAAAAGCCACCTCTATGAGCAAAAGGAAAAAAAATACCGAGACAAGATTCCAGATTCCTTTTGGTTATAGGTCATAGGAGAAAAATAAGAAAACATGTTTATTTTGAACGATTTTTCTTATGTGCATTTTGTACAGATACAAACGTACAGTAGTCAGTAAAAACAAGTGATAATAAATAATGTCGTAGCTGAGCTTTTCTTTGAATTCACTAGAGTCTAGAATGCATTCAAAATTCAATGTGAAAAACGGTATTTCTGTATATTCGGATTCTCATACTAGCCAAGCAAAAACATGAATTCATTAATTGTTTAGCATAAAAAGTTTTATGGGAACAGGAAAAATAAGATGCATTTTATGTATTATGTTTGAATTACTGACTCGTTTTACTCAGATTTATTGAGTCGTATTTTTTTTCACCCACGTGATATTTCTGTCATAGGTAAAGAGAACAATTATTATTGTATTTGATGGATTATTTTCAAAGTACCATAATAATATGTTCCTCTTTCGGCTTCGGCATTTGGCATATTATTATTATGATATCTTTTATCTCTGCTATCATTTCTATTGTTAAATGTTGTTTTCAAATTCTCTTTATGAGAGTGTACAATGTACAACTCCTTTGATCACGTATATCGTTTGTGTACATTGACAACTGCCGATGAGTTGACTGTCGATTCTATCATTTTAATGACAAATTTTTAGAAATCGGTATGCACAAGAAGATTGGAATATGATCAACCCCCATACAGTTCAAAGTACATGCATAATTTGATCTGTAATAAATAATAAAATGAAACGTACTTAGATTATGTATTATGATTTTATTGCGTGCGGTGCGGTGGGTAAATTAGCCTGTTCACCGACCTTGATAATAATAACAATAATAATCATGATTATGTATATTTTTATTCATTTTTCACATGTATCTATCTGTTTGCATATTCCTACAAATAGGTAGATTAACAATCTAAAGTCTAGAAAATCTAGAATCAAGAATAATTCATAATCTTATCACTACATTGATTCACATTTGACACTTTGGAGACCCAATTGGGAAATTATAGGATTAAATGTAAACACTTTGTACATTGTGCACATTATAATTTGTACTGAATTGGCTTGAATTGGATTGCTTTTTCATTTCAACCGCAATCTAAGTTTACAGTTTATAGAGTTGACTCTGTAATTGGAATTTGCTTTTTGACAGTCGAAAAAAAGAATATTTTCATTCTAAAATCCAAATCGTCCATTTGACTTTTATATTTTTTAAATATAAAATCAAGTTGTTAAAATGGAACGTGGGAGAAATAATGAAACTACCACCGTGGTTTTGCTGATTTCGGCATTAATATTGGGTTTTTGTAGTCAATCCATTTTGGCACAGACGGATTTTGAGGCTTTTGTCGAGAACTTGGTTAATAATGAAGTATTACCAGCAGGCGACACAGTGGGTTTAGGGGTCACTGTCGTTAATTCCACCAGTAGCATTCCTATTTTCGCCAAGGGATTTGGATTTCGAGACTTGGAGAAAAATTTAGCAGTTGATTCTCACACTTTGTTTCCAATTGGATCCTGTACAAAGGTACATGCAAAAATGTGTAATTGTCTTGAAATTTTTATAATTCTGTAAGTTAAAAAAAGAAAGAAAAAATTATAATTTATTTTTTATTTAATTATTACTATTGCTATTATTATAGAGCCTCGTTTCAGTTTTGGTGGTGAAGGTTCTCAATGAAAAATTTCCACAGTACGGTGAAAATGCTCTGGAGTATCCAGTCAGACAACTTTTTCAGAATATTTCAAGTAATTTCAATTGGACCTTAATAGACAGATTTCGATCGGAAACTATTTCCTTCCGAGATCTTCTTGCTCATAGAGCATGTCTCACTGGTGATATCACTGGAGCGCAATATGGATACGTTAATACGACAGATGATTATCTTTTGTAAGCTCAAAAAGCATAATATATATATATTTTTTTTAAATTTTACATAGACAAATAAAATCATAGCAAAACAACTCAAAACTCAACATGCAAAAATAATCATTCTTTTGTTTCCAGCCGAACGCGATACGAACAAGAACTTTGTCCCCTGCGGTCTTTTTGGGTGTACAACAATGCCATGTATGTTTTGGCTAGTAAACTGATAGCTGAAATTGCTGGACAACCTTTTGAAACACTGATGGAAAACCTTTTAGTGGAATTGGGAATGACGAGTACACGGCTTTCAAAGATTGATGAAGACTACAACAATTTACCAAATATGACACAAGCTTATTACCGCGATGAAAATGGAACACTTAAAAAAGGAAATGGAAATCTTTTTAGGTTCAACAATAATTTTCCCTTTTTCTATAACTGATAATGGATAATGTTCAAAATTAAAAATATTTTTTATTTCCAGTATTTCTTGCTAATTTTCAATAGGCAAGTTTCAATCGTAAATGCGGCAGGTGGTGCTGTTTCAACTTTGAATGACATGAGCAAATATATCAGTTTTCATATGAATTTCGGAACCGTCGATGGAAAAGAAATATTACCAAAGGTTTGAATAAAAATTTGCAACTGTATGAATTTTTCTGGGTTGTTACAAATAAATAATTGAAATAATATTCAGTTCAATATTGAAAGCGTAAAAATGAAAACAATATACTGCTTTTTACTTTTTTAGGAAGTTTACGCATGGTTGACCCGAATTGCAATTCCCGTTCAAGCAGGTTTGAACTACGGACTAGGTCTACTTCTCACGTATGTTCCAGGTAAACAGAAATATTTTTTTAACTCTTTCAAAATTGCAGAACTGATGAATCTTAAGAAATACAGCATCGAGTATGTATCTATAATATATTTGACACGTTTGAAAATTTCAGGAGACGATAAACCACTTGTCAGTCACAATGGATATTACCCACCATATTTGTCCCAATTTTCCGTCTTTCCATATCTCGGCATTTCCATTTTTAGTGCTTCTAGTGGTTCGTTTTTCTATAACTAAATATTAAAAATGCTAAAAATTCAATGTTCTAAATTGAATGGCTGACTTTTCAATTTTAAATTTGGAATTAATTTGTCATTTTTCTTCATTTAAGGCCCTGGATTCCTGAAGCCATCCAATGCTCAAACTGTTCTACACAATACAATATTCAATTATTTCCTCACCAAATCAAAAAGTAATACTTTTTTAAAAAAAATTAAGAACAATTTTCAAAACTGGGTTTAAACACATTTTCCGTGATCTTTGATTTCAGATATGACGAGTTCTTCAGAAATAAACTTCATACAAGGGGAAAGTCCAGTAGCAACAACAACAGCTTCACCAGTAGAAAAACAAGTGAAAAAATCTCCAGCACTTCGTCATTTCACAGCGAGCGAGTTGGTGGGAGAGTTTGGAGCCGCTGTTCAGGGTACAAATATTTTTATAGAATGTCCCCTCTAATTTTATATTGAATGAATTTTCTGTTTTCTTATGCTAAAATTGCAGGGGAACGACATTGGCATTATGAGTGCACACAAAATAAAAAGAGAAATGTGCTGTGACGTCAGTTGGTGTCCGTAATGTTATAACACATACGATGACAGAAATTCCGCTATGCTGTATTTGTGGCGCTGATCGTCAATACGTTTTTAATGTATTATACACCAACTGACGTCATAATTTGCTTGGGGTAATGTGATACTTCATTTTGTTTCTTATGTCGCTCCCCTGTAAAATTGTAAATTATGAAATTTTGTAAAGGTGAAATCCGAGTTTCGTTCAAGAATGAAACTGCAAAAACCTTGAAATTAAACTATGGCAGTTGGGGAGAGGCGGATTTGGAACAGCTTGATGAGCATGCTGAATTTTATAAAATTAAATGGACTTCGGATATTGTTCTCCATCATTTCTCACAGGCGGACGGTCGAAATATTACAAATTTTCTACGGTATGAAACAATAGACAAAATCATTTTCCAATATGCAGAGGATGGAAGTTTTGCATATGATCGAAATTTTACTCTGTCAAGTCTCCCCGAAATTCCATGGAAAGAAGACGAAGATTCAAATTGCGAAAGTGAAAATGACAAAGGTGGTGCAGAAGGAATATTTAGTCTAAAATCAACTTCCCAACTTCTGTTGATATCTTTTAGTGTCATTTTAATACAAATGTTTCATTAACTAAAATATTATTCTTGTCATAACTCATAACAAAACTTGGGAGGGCAAAGATCAGATCAACCTCCAGCATTAAAATTTACATTCTGTAAATAAAAAGACTACACATTACAATGTGAAGGACAGAGAGAACATTAAATAAATAAATAAAAATAAAGTAAAATAAACCACTAAAATGTCACTAATGATGTTATGATTTTTTTCAAATATCATGTAATGGCATTTCATCCGCATTGTATCGCTTTTATGGATAATCGCTAATCGATAATGGATGCACCAAACAAAAAAAACTATGCACGAGAGACAAGTTGCACTTTTTATTTTGTAGGTATTGTTTGTCATTTTGTTTATTTATGTACACATGTTTTTGTTAGCTTGTGTGTTAAATGTAAACGTTATTTGACATTTGGTGTGATTGCGAATGTGTGAGCTTTCCACTTTCTACATCAACAAGTCCTTTGACAATTGAAACTGTTATAATATTTATTTATTTATTTATTTAATTTATATTGTCACAACAAGGGAACAATGGCAATGGTAAAATGGTAGAACAAATGTACAGAATGCAAGAAGAAAGTTTCAAAATTTGTATACAACAAAAGGTGAAATAAATGGATATCAATATCGAGTTCATTGTCCATTTTTAATTGACATTCACAAATTGATTTCCTCTATTTTTAGTTACTTGAGGAGTGTCAGCCTGTCATTTATACTTTATACACAGGTGGAAGAAGGTAACACAAAAACCACAAGCCAGTGGAAACTGGAAACTTTTTTTTTAAATATTGAATCAACAACTATTTGTGAAAAACTAAAAAGATACTTGTGAAAATTATTAAAAATATTTGAAATTTTACTTTGGTTTTTTCTATTCTATTCAGAGTGGCGAAAAACATTTGAAAATTTTGTCAGAAAATTCAGTTCAATATGCGTGGACTGAGTTCGTGGGCGTATGTGGTCGTGGTGCTCGCAGTGAGTGACCTCATGTTTACCTTTGTCCAGGCCATCTGTTGTCGGGAAGAGACCTGTATCACCAAACAAATTCCAGATCCAAACAATCCAAAAAAAACAATTGACAAACTTCATTGCACATGTAATAACGGTTTTTACTACTGGTCCGGTTGTTGCGGACGTGGAAGTTGCAACTGGTTTTGCTGCAACTGTGACTATGGATGTTTGAAAGAAGGTCAGTCATAATTATTAATAATTATCAAATTTCAAACTTTATCTGGAAAAAACTGTCATTTCAAAACATTTCAAAATTTTAAATGTTAGTGTACTCATTTTTGTTCTCCTTTTTCATTTCTCTGTTCTGTTTTATATTTAAACTCCAAAGGTGATGCAAAGTTCCCAGTTCCTCCATTCACGGATTCTGACGCAAAAGACCCCACCACCGGAGAATTAGATCACGATCAAGATGGTTTCGTATCTCCTCATGAAGCACGAGAATGGTCAAGAAGTGGAAGATGTCGACGATCAGCTGAAGCCTCTGAAGAGGAACATCAAAAACAATTTGATGCTCTCGACTTGGACAAGGATGGACTCTTGTCATACGCTGAAATTGGACTGTTATAAATTAAAACTAAAACAAAACAAAATATTTCCAGTTATTTACTTACTCATGCATTCGTCAATTCACATCATAATTTGAGCCGTTAAACCTTGTTAATTAATATTATTGTTAAATATTTTTGTTGTCTAATTTTAATTTTGTTGTTATTACTATTATTATGATATTTAATATTGTCACTCAAAATAAATTTTTTTATATAAATATGACCGAAAAAGCAACAACTTTTTAAAAAAACTGCAATTAAAAAAATTCGTAATTATTGGAAATTTTGATATTTTTACAAATTCCAATTTGGAAATAATTCATTCAACCATAATCCATACAGAATACAGACATTGGAAAAAATTCCAAGAAAAAACAAAAAAACAGACATAAAATACATAAATAAAATATTCATCTTTTGCCTTTGGGCTTGTTTTAAAAATACATAATACCCAATATAAAATATTCCATTCTGTTTAAAATTCCAATGCGTCGTAATCTATCATGTATTTTAATGGACAGCCGGAGGCTTTTGCCTTTTTATGAGTCACCGTCAGCTCTGTGAAATATTTACTGCTTACTGCTCATACCTCATACATACATAATAAATTATTATAAGTACGTGGAATAATTTATCAAGGATTTTTGTCCCACTGATTCAACATGGATTTTTATGTGTAATAATTCCTGTTCAGTCTCTTCCCATTCATTCGTTTGTTTATTTGTGTAGCTATTTACAATTTACACTTTACACACATTCGCTCGCAGTCTCAACTCCCCAAGTCGACTGTATGTTTTTAATTTGTGTGTTGATGTTGGACGTTCGACGTTCGGATGTATTCGTGAGCTCGTGAGTAAAAAATCTGTATGTTGGGAATAGGTATGTGGAAATTGTAGATGTTAAATATGCAGTACAGATATATCTCTCATGTAAATGTTTTAATTTAGTATGTGGCATGTGGAAGAACCTTCAATGTTTTTTTGTTCCATTGCCATTTCCATACTACATACTACACACTACTCAATACTCAACTCTTCCTCTCACTGCATAATGCACAATGTAATGAAGTCATAATGATTATGTATATGAGTTTTGGCTTTTAGTCGTCTTCTTCCCTCCTTAAAAACTTGTAGTTTCTAGATTCTAGATTCTGGATTGTATACATTATTTCAAACTAGAAAATATCTACACGGAAATCTTGCTATCCTATCTAATTGAAATCTCCCACATCGTCATTCGTCTCTTCTCCTTTGGATAAAAAGTTTATTTTTAGGAATTCCTACATCTTTTTATTCTCATTTCTCCGTCCTCTGTGCATAAATGAACATTATTCAGAATATCTGTATTCCAAATTCAAAGTTCAAAGTGTCTACGGTCTACTTTGGAAAAAATTGTGGATTGTCAACTCCAAACTCCAAATGTGAGAACTTGAACAAGAAAACTGTCAAGTGTTGAACGTTGAACATTGTGTATTGTGTATTGTGTAGTTTGTATCTATAAAATAGAATAAAAATGAGACTAAAGAGTAAAATCCCACAATTTTCCGTTTCCAGTTCCATCGGATGTCTTTTTCTTCTTGTCATTTGTCTCCAGCTTTGTCAAGGTACTCGATCGGAGTTCTTAGAAAATTTTTAACAATAAGACATGAAAAATAAAATGTGATACTTGTATTCACATTTCAGGGCCTAATATACAAAATTTTAATAAATAAATGAGGCCCTGAAAGGTGAAGTTTCAAATGTCAATTTTCAACAATGAAATACATGTAAAATATAAAAACTAATATAAATGATTTTGTTATTTTGCTCTGTGTTTAACTCTAAACTCTGTAGCCCTAAAGTGTTTAAAATGTAACACTTTGAAGGGATTCAAAGATTATCATTCAGACTGTCGAAAAAATACTGCCAAGGGAAAAGGAGTGGCGTTAGATTGTACGTTAAATGTCAAATTCTATCAACTATCGACTGTTCACAAATTTTTACATAATTAATGTTTTGGTTCTTGATTCTTGATACTTGATAAAATTCCTGTATGTTTTGTCTCATCTGTTTTTACTCTTTTCCCCTTGATTTTCCTTAGATGGGATGGCCTGCGTTCGAGCGGAGGTGAAGTATAGAGGATCTGGTGAAGTCGTTCGATTCGGTGTGAATTCCACAGAGGTGTCACTACCGACTAAAAATGCGACTTATCCAATGGCCTGTGACCCAAACATGGTAAAAGTGACACTTGGCGGGATTACGTTAAACAGCTACACGTCCTGTGAGATTTGTAATGACGTGGATTTATGTAACAATGTGGACTCGGTTTCAACAACGGTCAAATACCTATCAATTATCACTGGAATCCTCAGTGCTTCCCTAGTCTACTAGTCTAAACACAAGTGCCATAATTCTAATTATAATAATAATATATTGTTACATATAGTGTCATTTTTTTTGTACATGTTTGTTCCTGATCCCTTCATATGATGTTTATTTATTTCTTTTTACGAATAATAAAAGTGGAATGAGCAGTCTAGTCGCAAGCTTTGTTTTTATGGACTTTGAAAATATAGTCATAAATTTGTTGCCGAGGAGATAAAAGACATAATTTTATGTACCAAAAAATATGCAATCTTTTTGAAAAATCACACAAGGACATAAAATTATGTTCCTTGATTATGAATTTCTGTATCTTCAAGATTCTTCCATGTATGCCTCAACGGATTTTCATTTGCCACAAAATCCTAATACATAATTAAGTACTGTGTATATCTACCTTTCATATTCAACTGTCACCCATTTTCTATCAACTGCACAACACGAAATATTTACTCTTTTTTCTATCTTTTTTCATAAAAATTTGATAATTTTTTTACAAAGTACATAATTTTATCTGCCAAAAGGGTCCTGGCATTTAAAACAATATGCAAAACCGGGATGTAAATTTCTATCGCAACGAATTCAAAGTCCATAAATATAAAGCTTGCGACGAGACTGAATAAAGACGCCACTTCATAAACTGAGTTAGTAAAACTCTCCGTCTTTAATGATGTTAGTTCATACAAACAATTTTGGATCACACTTCCAAATATCATTGCTTTTTACTTTTTATGTCGATAAGACAATAGTTTATGTTTCTCCTCATGTACATTTTCTCGTTCTTTTCATTCTCTTCTGTTTTTACAATTTAAGCAGGGCCTATCACCCAACATCCGAAGACATTTTGTTATGAGAGTGTATATTTTTGTTGATTTTGTTTCTCCGTTCCTTTGTATTTTGATTTGAGCCTAGGTGCATGAAAGACATGGATCCACCTTTAGTTGGCAATGCTAAAAAATTAACTGTTTATCTTACAAAAAGTTTTTAACCGCTATTTGTTCGGCTTGGACTTGGAATTGCTATAAAATATAAATCAATCATAGTTTTAATTTGAGCTGAAAGCGGTTTTTTCGGAATCAATGCTTTATTCATATTTATATTTTTATTAATATCGCGGGTCCTCTTTGGACCCGCGATTTTGAAGCTTAACCCAAGCTTCAAATTAGGTCTACATTCCTCTGTGGAAACCCTTCTCTGGAAATAAATGCTAAACTGATATTAAATATGTGCACAGTTGCTGCTGGGGCTCCTCTAAGTTCTGTGCAGGAAGATCCATAAGTGCAGGAAGATACATACGTGCAGGTTAACTACAGGTCAAACAGAAACAGTGTGGGGAGCCCTGAATATAGGATACGGCTAATCCATAAGGCATGGGCATGGAATAAAGAGGTCGCGGGGCCTTCCAAGAGGCTATCAAATTTAACGACATAACGACACCCACGTTTAATTTGGACCTTCACTAAGTTTTCTTATGGGTCGATGTCCCGGGAGTTAAATCCCCGGGTCCTCCTCAAAATTAAGGACAAAGACACCCACGTTTAAGTTGGACCTTCCCTAAGTTTTCTTATGGGCCGATGTCAGTGTCTTTTGTTAATAAAAGACATTTGATCCCGAGTTGTCAGTCCGACCGGTTCTCTTGCTACTTTGTTCTTGATTTTGATCATTCTCTCAGCCCTGTTTGTGGATTCACAACTTGAATATTGAACATTGAAACAAAGTCTACTTTTGTGACTTTCTATATATCTTCTTCTCCAAAGTGAAAGAGTGAAAGTGAACAATTGCAACACACTTTGAGGTTACACCACAAAATCATTTCGTCTCAATAGTTTTGGATTTTAAAGTGTGTGCTGGATTTTTACCGATGTCATCTCAAAATATTTGACAGTGTTAAAATACCTGCACTTAAAAAAAAGTTTATTGTGTTTATTGAATTTCACTGTGAATAAAAAAAGTACTTCGCAATTTACTGTAAACTTGTGCTGTTTTGTGTCTGACTGTCGACATAATATTTATTAGGTGTAGTGTGTAAGTTAAACTGATTGTAGTTTGTGCCAGGTAAAGAGAATCGGTGCGGTGGTGTGTGGTTCAAATTGAATCAAAGAATTATAAAAGGCTGGAATCTTCTCCACACTTCATACTGGACACCACAAAGAACAGATTGAACAGCTTCAAGATTCAAAAATCAAAAGGTTGGTGTACAAAATATAAAATGTACCATTAAAAACTACCATTCTTTAACTTAAAAGTTGCCGACTTTCACTTTGATTTTTTTCACTGCCTGTGTAGATTAATATAATTTCCCCCTTTTCATTTGATATTTTTGTTGCATGTTCAAATTATTGTTCATTTTTAGTTGCTGAAAGTACATACACAAACTGTTGATAAATAAATTGAAAATGTACACATTTTTCCATTAATCATCTTTCGTCGTCCATCTCACAAATCATCGGGCCGTTTAGTTTTTTTTCTACAATTTTTTCTACGTAGTTTTAGAATTTTCTCTTCATTTTTGTTCAATTTTTCCAAAGAAAAAGTGCTAGAGCGGGGGTTATTTTTTCTTAGTGATTTGGCGGTTTTCGCTCTTTTTTCCAGTTTTTCATTTTAAAATTACGCATGATAGAAATAGACTTTAGACTTTCACTTGTGCTACATAAAAACTCGAGTAAAAAATTACAATGCTTTTGAAATTAGCAAGTCGTTTAAATAATACTAAGCAAGAGAGAGAGAGACAGAGAGGTGGAGGCAAATAGATAATTTTCATTTTTTCCCTGCTTAAATTTCCACTGATGAATCGGATTGAAGCAGCCAATCCACGGTCGACTTTCTCGGTCCTTATATTACAATTTTAATTTCGAGTAGCGTTCTTTTATCCACCCCCTACTTTCTCCGCTATCTTTGATTGCTTGAGTATCACATGTGGAAAACCCACAGAGCTCTGATCTAGAACTGGAGAGGAAGCGTTTGATTCTTGATTAACTGTCAGTCTTCTGGTGAATGTGCAGTGAGCTGCAGTGTGTGGTGTAGAAGAGCAAGAACATTTACTCTCCATTTACTACGTTGGCAAAAAAGGCAATTATATATTAGATGCACTTAACTTTCTGTTTTATCGTTCTGTCAAAAATTTGAATTTCCTCAAAGTTATTGGAGGCCGGAAAGAAAAAGTAGAATCTAGAGGAAATTTTCCTCCACCTCAAATCAAATGAGAAAATATCAATAACAAGTAAAAACACCCGTCCAATGACGGGTAACATAAGCTGTATACAAAATCCATATCCGATTGCTCAACAGTCTTAACATTTAGAAAAGTTTTACATTCTCTACAGCAGCTCAATTGAAGCCAAAAACAAAATCATTTGTGTGATATTGAGAATATGTAAAAATGACGCGTTTCAGCTTTATAGAGAGCCTTAAATATTTATGTGATTGAAGTTTTTTCGTAATTCAGCAGTTTGTTATTGTCACAATTTAAAGCTTTGTTTTTAGCCCAAGCCCAAATGATAGCCTTTTCTCTTAGCCAGAGTAATAGCCGTTTCTCTTAGTCACAGTAATAGCCATTTGTATTTGCCAGAGAAATAGCATTTTCTCTTAGGCCAAGTATTAGCCTTTTCTCTTAGCCAGATTAATAAAAAATTTTCTTAGCTAGAGTAATAGCCTTTTCTGTTAGCCCAAATGGGAGATACGGAATGGCGCCACCGGATATGGATTTTATAGGGATTTGATTTTAAAAACCCCACAGAATCCATACGCTATCGCTTCATCCTTTTCTGTTCATCCAAACTCGAGAACTTTGACATTAGTTTTCTACATTTCCATAGTTTCATATAGACAAGTTTCCCTTAGCTAAAATGATAATTTGTCCGTAACTAAATCGAACAATTTTAAAGGCTCTAGAAAATCAATCCCGGATGATATTGAAGTAAATTCTTACACTTTATAAAAATAAGTTTATTATGTATTTTATTCAGCTTGTCACTGCTTCTGGTTTGCAGAGTATGGAAAAAATAGGAAATGAAGTTAGAAATAAGACAGACGGCAAAAGCATGATGGATTACTCCTTTCACTTTTGTATTTTTTAGGGTAATTCCAATGTACACTAAACGTAAAGTATTAATTGAATTTCATTAAATATAAAGTCCCACAGATTGCAATTATTATCATAATTTACGTGGAATCCTCTTTTTGGTTTTTCACTTATCATTTAAATTAAGATTAAAACGAGACCCCGAGAAACAATTTTTATTTTCAAATGCTTCAACCAAAAATTGATATTTTTCTCAGAGAAGCAGAAAATAGAAAGTAGAAAAATTTGCTCACAAAATCACAAAAACCAAAAACTAAATAAATCTGGATTGCAAGGGAAAACCGTATTCTTTTTACAATACTTAAACTTGATTTTGGGCACAAAACTAGTTTACGTGTGACATAAACTTTCAAAAACTACTGGAAATTTTGAACGAATTTGTAACGTTGAAATGCTTTGAGGCGTGTTCTGATCTCACGAGTTTTCTCGTTTTTTTATTAAAAACTAAAGATGATTTGACACTTTAGCAGTTTGACTGTAATGAGAATTGATGTCATTTTACATCAAATTAATTTTAGCCAACTTGATTGCTTTTTTAATACAGTCACTTCAGTAATCAAAATGATTCTCTTGTCTTTCTGACCATTTAATTGGCGATATTTTGTACTTTATAGCATTTGAATTTGTGTAAAGTAGCAACAGTATTACAGTTTCTGTTTCCCATTTTTTGTCACAATAAAAAAAAGAAAATTGTTGTAAAGAGCTACATAAAAAACGGCAAGTCCATTTGCTCGATTGATAAATTGGTAGCCATATAAACCGATGAAATTTCAGAAAATTACTTAAAATTACTTCGTACTAAACCCCAGACAGAGGGAAAAGCTAATCAATCAAAGCAATCGGATTCTGTGATTTTTCACATTACTTGTCTACAATCTACAGACATTGTACAGATAAGACTCACGACTCATGACTCAAGGGACACATAAAAGTCCAAAAACAAAAATAGCTACCTTAAAAAGTGTGTATACGTAATTGCGAAGTGAAACTGAGTATTGGAATCGTCGTGTCCGTCCTTGCACATTGAGTACGCTTCGCGTCGATTACTAAACTAGCCATCTAGCTGTCACCTTTTGAACTCGTTGCATATTGTGAGACGTCGCAGTATTCAGACTCATTTTGCAAAGTGACCATGGGGCAATGTGAGACATCGCAGTATTTAGACTCATTATGCATAATGGCCATGGGGCAAACTGAGATTTAAATAATCAGTTTCACTTCGGGAGCCTTAAGCATTTATGCTTTTAAGCTAAAATCGTCACGAAGTGAGGATTTTTTACTTTATTTTTGACATTGTTTTGTATTTTGCACATGTTTTTCAATCGAGAAAAAGCTGAAAGGTAAATTCAATTCATGATTCTCTACCTAAAACAATATTCACTAAATGTTCAAATTTTATTGGAAGTGAAAAATATTGAAAGTTGACTTTTAATAAATAATTCAGAAGAATTTAGTATAATATTGAATTGTAGGTTTGAATTCTTTGTTGAGAAAGAAAAAAGCTGAGTTTTCTTGCTGAAAATTGTATTGAATATTGAGTGTTGAGACCGAGAGAGGGAGGAGCTAAGTTCTCTCGGTGAATGTTGAAGATGAATTTCATTTTCATTTTTTCTCACTGAATATGAATTGGCACAGAAAAAAATTGAATGCCATTTTAGATAAACAAATGACGGCCATTATACTTGTAGAATATTTTTAAACAAAGGTAGGGTTTTAGCGATCAAAGTATTTTAGTAAAGATAATGAATATTGAGAACTGAGTAAAATGAATATTTGAATATTGTGCGTGTACACAGTACACAGAAAACATACTTGCTATAAGAAAATTAGAGTCATGATGATAACAATGCTGAATATTTGCTAACATTGACGAACAAATGAAATTGCAAAGACACAAAATCAAAAGAAAAGTACAACTCATAAAAATTTCAAACGTTCCTTATTTAGCACACCTTTATGAATAAGTATAAAGTCTAAATTAAGCCACTTTGTTGATTTTGAGCATTTCAACCAAACAAAAATTACAAGTCATTCGTGTAAAATGAAGGGAAAATTGCAGTGGCCGCCTATAATCAAATCATGATTCCAAATTTTAAAATTTTGTGCTCTTTGGGTCTATTTCATATTGAATTTAAACACAAAGACTTTCGACTAAAGAGACTCTTTTTGGTTACAATGCATGCAAACTGTAAAATATTTTTGTTCCATTTTCAAAATATAGTTTTCAAATTTCATTTCCCAATTTATATGGATTTGGAGAAAATTTCAAGAAAAATGTCACGTACACAACATCAAAGTGCTCCTCATTGTTGCGGATCCGCAGCCTCTTCGGCTGCAGTTTCCACCTCCCAAGGTCCATCTCAACATCCGAATCAGCAAAGTCAAAGTTTGTCGTCACATCACGCTCTGTTGATTAGAGAGGCCGAGGCGTTGTACAAGATTGAATTGGCCGGTTTCTTTCGTGCTCTTGACGATGAGACCAAACTAATTCAAATGGAGATGACTGTGAGACAAAATGTCTTAAAAGGCTTAAAATCCAAAGCGAAAAATACATCGTTTTCCTGGGAGAGCCTGCAACAGCTCCAACAAACTTTGTCCTCTTGGTTCAACAATGGACTCATCTTATTCCGGGCAAAACTGGATAGAGAGAAAGGAGTTGATTTGGTGAGGACCATAATCACAAAGGTAGCTCCAACTTACCACCAGAAAATGCAAAATTTCTTCAGGGCTGTGGACTTTACTGAGCCATCCGGCCTCTTCAGGCTTCATCAGAAAATCTCTGATGAACTTTTACAGCTTTATGAAAACCCAAGGACCAGCAGCATCCAAAATTCAACTACAGATTCTGGTACACGTGCTAATCTAAACTGGAGTCAAAACAATGAATACACGGCTGAAATGCTCAATCTCTTCAAAAGTTATCAAGAGGCTAATTGTATAAAATACGAAGAGAAATCGCTCGCCATCGGAATTCAGTTGGGAACGACGAACATCAGAGTCGCCACTTGTACCAACGGAACAGTCAACATGATAAAGACGATGCATGGAAAATCTACGATCCCAAATTGCATTTCTTTTATTGACAATGAACACGTGCTTGTCGGCGAGGAAGCAGAGGAGCATTTTTTTCAGAGTCCAAATTTAGTGGCTATTTTTGGAATTAAACAAATCATCGGGAGAAGATTTGAAGAGATGAATTTGCCTCAAAATCCCATGACAAAACTTTGGCCTATTCAGCTGATCCGAGGTGAAAATGACAGCCAACCAAAAATACAAGTGAATGTTCCCTATAAAACGCAAGTGAAACATCCTAAGGGAAACAACAACGCGGGTCGGATGGAATCTTTCAAACCGGAAGAATTTTACCCGGAGGAAATTTTGTCTATAATTTTACAGCACGCGACAACAACAGCGGAAGCATATTTGCGGATTCCTATCAAAACTGTGGTCATTTCCGTGCCCTCTCATTACACAGACAGCCAGAGGCAGGCGGTGAAAGATGCTGGTGAAATCGCAGGGATCAAGAGGATAAAACTCATAAATGTTACCACTGCGGCAGCTCTAGCTTTCCACGAGACCACCATAAAAAGACCTACGACGACCCCAACAATCACGAGTTTAGGACAGGACGTGGATTTGGAATACAAGAAAACAGTCTTAGTTTTTCAATTAGGAGCGGGAGAACTGGAAGTAGCGGTTATGAAAATAAAAAGAGGCGAAATCATTGTCATAGCAAACGGCAGTGACCCAGATGTAAAAGGTCAGGACTTTGATGATCAAATGACCCAATTTATCATTGACTCATTCAAACGTAGTCACAAAATTCAGCTCGATCGAGGCCTGGACAGTGAGGATTTCCAACAAAAGCTACTGGCGATAAAACGATCCATAAAAATGCGGAATGAAGTTGAGAAACACAAAAAACATTTATCCTCCTCCTCCGAATCTGTTGTGTCATTCTCTGACATTGAACAGGAATTTTTAAATTTGGATTTGAAATTTAAAATCACACCGGAACTCATGGAGAATTTGAACCAGGAAAAATTCTCCCGGTGTCTCAAACTAGTTCAGTGGACGTTGGATGAAGTGAAAATGGATAAAAATGAAATTGACAAAGTAATTTTGGCTGGTGGTTCAACTCGAATTCCATCATTACGGAGAATCCTCCTCAATTTCTTTGGTGGTGATAGAGAGCATATTTTTCACATGGAGATGATGGAGAATCCAGAAGTGTTGGCTGTAATTGGAGCTGCATCTCAGGCTTGTATGTTACGTGAGGAGATGATTTGCGGTAGGAATCCAATGGTGAAAATCTCTGACGTGCTCTCGTACTCAATTGTAGCTCAAAGATTCCAGGATTCTAAAATCCCTGTGATCAACTCCCACAGAATGAAATTCGTCTCCATATTCCGAGGAATTTTCCACTTCCTTGCGCTGGCGGGAGTCATTTAGACTTGGGAGATAAAAGTTCATGTTTTTTGGTCAGCGAAGAACTAGAACAAAATCTCGAAAAGTCTCATAAATAAGTAAAACTAGGAATTACGTCAGGTAGTTCCGTTTCTTAAATTTTGAAAGGCCAGCTTTCAAAATTTCATGAATTTGATTTGAGAAAGAAAGAGAGGAGAGAAGAAAAGATATTTGTGAATAAATGTACGTATCACAGTAGATGATTCGTACTTAGTACATATTATAATCTTCGTTTACTTCCTATTTCTATTTTCAAAACCATTTATAATTTATAATTTTGTGTACGTTTTTCATGTATCATATTTTCAGTGCATAATTTTGGGATCAAAGATCTCCATAAATTTTAATAGAAAAGTTTAAATCATTTCATTATTTTCATTCTCATAAAACCATCAAGCCTGGGATTTTGATTGCAGCTTCAAATGAATAACATTTAGAAAACTCTAAAGATTTTTTAGCGTCAAATATTCATAAAGTAGATTCTCAAAGTGTGTCGACATAAAGTCGCTTCATAACTTTAGAATGAAATTTACACTCATCTTGGAACAAAGACTCGCAAAGAGGAATTTCAAATGTCCTCATCAAAATTGTAACTTCACCTCTCTTGATAGAATCAATCTCATAGTGCATATGCAGAAACACGTGTTGAATCAAATTGCAGGAGGCCCAGTCCATTTCAATCTCTACACTTTCACTTCCAAGTTTTCTTCATCTGCACCTTCATTTCAACAACGGTTCAAGATCAAATAACACAAAAGCCTATGATTTGAAAACGAAAACTGTTGTCTCTCCTTTTTTCTTTGGATGCTTTTGCCCAGAAAATGTAAATTTTTAAAAGTAGATACAGACTGCAGTTACCCTGAGGTCAAAATCAGTTTCTATTTTTTATTACATCCCCATGATGCATTTTTCGGTGTTTATCAACGGAATCGGTCTTTTGTGATCCCTTTACACCCCGATGATTTTTTTCAGATCCAAAATCCGCCAAACAAAAACGTTTTCTCAGGAGTGAAGATTTTTTGCCCTGCATGAACATTACATTTTTAATACATTTAAAAAAATTTCTGAGCCACTTGGAATTTCCTAAAAATTCCGAAACTTTCCACAAAGCAAGAAGGTAGTTAAGAGCAGCTAAATTAAATTTTTTGGCTTACGAAAATTTATTTTGGTTTTTTCTGAAGCGACTTTAATTCTCAAAAATGTACAAATTCAAATTAAAGTCAAATTTTGAGTCTTCCCAGTCACTTGCAAAAACACAAAAAATTTGTAACCTGTACACAGACGGACATGCTTATTTTACACAAAGAGACATTCACTTTGTATTTTAGTTGGTGGCTGAGCACTCAGAAATCACAAACTACGGTGATGAAGAATTCTGTGTTTTACACTTCAAAAGATTTCTGTGACCTGAAAGGTCATGTTGGAGTGATTTGGCCCAGGTCAAAATGAATGGCATGCAACAACAAAGATCAAGTAGTTGAACCAATTTCATGGAATTTTATTCGCTACTTTTTGTAAAAACTGGACCGGAATCCAAAATTGATGCCATCCATGCTAAATTTTGAAGGTCGGTCTCACTTTAACAGGTGGCGACAACTAGAATATCAAATTCGTTTGCACATGTTTACCTTAGGGAAATTTGCTTTATATTTTAGTTGAAAGTTAAGGACTCAGAACTAAAAACTTCTACGAGGGCCAAGTTCAGTGTCTTACACTTCAAAAGGTTTCTGTGACCTGAAAGGTCATGTTGAAGTGATTTGGTCCAGGTCAAAATGATTGGAATGGCATGCAACAATTAAGAGCAAGTGTTTGAGCCAATTTCATGGAATTTTATTCGCTACTTTTTGTAAAAAATGGACCGGAATCCAACAATCTCAATGTATGCACCTAATTTTGAATATTTCCTCCGCCTAAAATAAATAACTGCTGTAGATTCAGTTTTCAACACCATGTGCAATGTGCACGTTTCACGGAAACTCACTGTGACAGTATAGGGGAATTCTTAGCGCTTGGCAAGGAAGGTACAATAAATAAGTTTTGTTGACCAGTCTTTTAAAATATCTGTGCGGTTTGCATGTATTTTATAGTGTAGGATAAAAAATTGTATTTATTTTCACATTTTAAAGAAGAAACAAATATTTGATTAAATATCTTCCCGATTGAAAATGTTTTAATTAGAAATATTTTGTATCTACAAGAAGCTCATTGATGGGCCTCTAGCCGTTGACAATAATTATGCTGTTAATTATTATAATTTTAAATTGATTTTTGTTTAGTAAATTCTTACATTTAGATTGTGTTTTAGTTGGAATATTTGTGTTTGTATTTGTATTGCTTAGTATTTACATGGTTTGCACTGTCTCAAAGTTGCTACACTTACGCTTTGCTCTTCCTAGTAGATTTTAATCACAGATCTTTTACTACTATCTGTTTAATTAGCTTTTAGGTTTTTGGGGGGCGGTAGTGCATCATTCAGGCATTTAGTTTAAACCTACACTCTGCAGTTATTTTTCTGATAGGATTCTAGAATTCTTGTCCACATTTCCACAGCCATTTTTGAGCTGCAAGGTTGATTCAGCTTTTCTAAATCCATTTCATTTCCATTTTCAGCGTCTTGATCTGTTTCAGGAATGGTAGGTAACCGTTGGAGCATTTTGATAAGTTTTGTCCTGCGGTCCTTCTCTACTCGGCAATCGGCACTGAGTAATGTGAGATCTGAAACACATGTTTAACGAAAATCAGTTTTGTTAACAAATAATTTAGTTGACACATTAAAGTTTGTTTTACCTTTTGAATTTGCGGGTTGTCTATGCAAAACTCTTCCCTCAAAGAACCGGATCAGTCTGTTGGAGAGGACCATTACGGCAAAACCAGCCATTGCGATGACCAAGAATGTAAAGATGCCACATCCAACCACTAGTGAAATTAACACCAACGGTCCACTTGAACTTTCTGCCAATCCGATTCCGGTGCTGATTCTTTTTGTGATGCTTATTGTTTGCCCTTTACCAAGGTTGTTGTACGGTGTCACCTTTAGAAGTAAATAAATTATGAATTAGAAGCTTGTCGACAAATTTTGGCCCGGAGCGTCTAAAACCGCTTTAAAAATGTTGCTTGACAACAAAGTTCAAGTTTTTATTAGAAGTTAGCGTGCAATACCAAATTTTTGAGTTTGAGAATATAGGCTAAGCCAACATTTAAAGTTACATAAATCCAATATTTTAGTATAGCTATCCAAATTATACACAATACACACTTACTGTGTATTTCTTTTTCGGGTTTCATTTTGATGGGCTATTTTTTCCACGTATTCGCCATCGTATCTCTTCCAAAGAACATGGTTGTACACCGACATTGATTTTGGAGGAAACGTGCAATCAAGCGTAACATTACCTCCTTCAATTATTTGAACCACAGTTTCTGAAAGTAATTCGTCATCCTCAGACGCTTTATTTAGAATTTGTAAAAAAAATCAGTCAAATAAATACATTCATTTTATAGTTTGAAACCAACAAAACGTTAACACATCTGTCCAAAATTACGTAAGAAAACCACTGTGATATTTTACCTTGTACAGGGAGCACGAAATAAACCGAAAGATAAAATATAAGTTGCAGTTTCATAGTTTCTGCAAAGCCGAAAGCTCCGGTGTATTTTGATGAACGTTTACGCAAAAATCAATGTTTTGAAATTGAGCTCACAGTTTCAGATTGCATAGGCTTAGTGTCTTTGTGTAATCAATTGGGCTTCTGCATTCAGTGACTTATCGTACTAATGTTGTCGGCTTTTGCAAAACATTTTTGCACTGGTAATTCACTTCACCCCGACGTTTTTTGTCACAGACAGTATCAACAATGTTGTATTTAAAGTTCTTGTGGTATCAAACGGGCAAATGGCTGAAGTGGAACACAAGCATGACTTATTTCAGCCATTTAAATTTCAATTCCCTCGTTGTCAACAGTTTCAGGGTTTACTTTTGTGATTGTATTAGACGTCTTCATTGATTCATCTGCAACAAAAGGAACAAGCTAATGTTAATTAGTTGACTGGTTTTTCTTTGTAATCAAGTTACAGTCTCAGTAAATTATCTAGCTAGAACATAATTTCTTACCATCCCATTTGCAAGTTTTTGTTGCCCAAAACACAACAATGCCACAAACCGCAACACTACACAAAACTATTTTAACCACTTTTAAGTTTTCTTTCGATATTTTGAAGACAAAAAATGAGTTGTTACAGAAAATAAAACAAACACAAACAATACAATGAGAAATAGCAATATTCGATAATGAGATGAGGGGTTTTGAGAATGAAAGATGTGCATAAACTTTGATGTCTTGTACAGGACAAATAAGACAACAAATCCACACTGTATACTTAGAAATACTATGGTAGCGTCTAATGAAGAAAACATTGTTTATAAATCTCCTAAACTGGATGAAAACTTAATAGTAGCTTTGAGAGAAACTAAAATTACTGAATTTGTAGCGTCAAGATGGAAAAAAACTGACGCCCGTTTGCGCCAGTTGTCCAGGTTGAACTGAGAGCAGTGAGATAATTTGATATATTTGGTAGCTTGTATGACTCACAACCACCTGAGGGAAAAACAAAATGCGCAGTCTCACAGTTTTGCGTTTCAGATTTCTCATGTTGCATTTGTTTTGGGGGTTCTAAGGGGTTCAAAGCACAAAATGACAAATACCAACCATGAATCAAGTACGGCAGGCATTTTATAGGGCAATTCATGAACATCCCGGACCGCGGTTTAGCTTCTATCAGTCCCCTTGGCCGTGTGGTCAGGTGAGGTGTTGTCCAATCAGTAACGTGGGATAGTTTGGTGGAAACACTTATTGATAATCAATAAATCTGAGTTGCGCGCATCCAACCAATCGGCTTGTGGATACTGATTCAAAGTTACAAAGCGTAGCATATGAAGGCCAAAAGTCATATTTTGAGTGCAAGCTTGTGTAGGATGCATGAGGAGAAGCGACAAAAACAGAGACACAATTTAATTTTGCTTGGGTTTCCTCAGTTCAAAATTGACTCTTGACAAGAGTGCTTTCACACTCTCGACTTCATTTTGTTTTTAGTCTTTGTGTAATAAGTAGTTGCTTCTGTTTCTAGTCAATATCACACTTGATCTTACAAAAGAACGGCACCAAACTAAACACAGTCAATATTTAAGCGAAACAAACAAAAGGACCTGGAAAATACTTGACCAAATAAAACATGGATCTCCTTTCACCAACACTTTATTTCCACGTAAAAAAATCGTTCACAGTTGCTAAACTCCTACATCCACATCCCTTTTCTTGGAACAACAGATTAGGTCAGCCGGAGCTGTGTAGATCAAAGAGCGGAAGGCGAATTTGGTTTTTCAACGTTGGACTTGTTCTCTTTCACAGCTTGTTTCTCATCGGTCGAATTATTTTCATGAGTTTGGCGGGTACTTTAAGTCCGGTGATGAGAATTTATTTGTTGCTTATGATTGCCTGTTTAACTTACGGACCAACGGCTCAACTCTCTAATCTGTTGATGGAAGACGAACTCCCAGGATTCGTTTGTCAGTTATCCCACCTCACAAAACAACTAGATGGTAATTTTTGTTCTATTATTACGTTATTTTGGCATAACATTCATTATGTATCTTATACTGACATAACATTCATTTTGATCATGACACTGGACTGCTGGTGACACAACCTTCTGTCTAAAGTTTCTGTCCCTGTGTTCTGTAAAAAAATATTTAAAAAAGTAACAAATGGCAACAACAATAATAATGATGATTGTATGTTTAGCCTGAAGAAGGATGCCAAAGTGCAGTTGAAACGTTGCAATAAAAGAAAATACTATGTAGCAATTCACTTCCCTGGAAATTCGTTCAAGCTTCTGTCTCATAAAAATCTTTCCGTTTTATTATTCTTGCTCTCAAAATGGAAAAACGTTTTTAAAAAAATTCATTTACGTTATTTTGATGTACTGGTTTTTAAAAAATTTGCAGTGGTTGTCGATCCCGGTGTAAAAACTTCAAACTCGGCCACTTTGAGCTTTTTAAGCGTTGAAAAAACATTGTTTTTACTTTGTCTGTGGTGTAATGACAAGTTCTGTTTTAGAAAAATTTCCTATTTTTGAACAAGCATTTTTAATCTTAAGCAATTCGTTAAATGGTCAAAAGTAGATTGCGTATAAAAACAGAGCTTTGTGCAGGGACACAAAATATTTGCCATTGTTGTGCTCGTCGGGCTAAAACTAGAAATACCAAAACGGCTTTCGGTAACGTAAATTCTTTCTTTGTTTCAGGCGAATTACAACAGCTCGATGCAGAGCAAGCATCCACAAGTGGAACCCCAAGCAAAACAAAAGACATGGAAACTGGATACAATTCAAGGAAATCTTTGATGCCTAAAGTATTCGAAGCATTCTTTACTTTTCTCTACTGGTCTACGCAATCAGCGGTGGTCTGTGTCTGTTTGTTGAATATTGCCCGACCCGAATTTCCGGAATTCCTTTCTTCCGTGATTCTGCCTCTTCTCACAGGTAAACAACTTCTCAAATGGATTGCCATTCTGACCTCAGCCTTATTTCATGCTTGTAATTGGGTTGTGGTCATTACAAACCTGTGGATCTGGATCTTCAACGGACTTTCATTTGTCTTCTGTGGAATTGTCGTCCTTCGACACACCAAGTACACACACGAACCATTTAAAATTGATTTTGATTTCCATATAAAAACTTATTCCGTTGAAAGCTATGTTTGAAAATACAAATTTTTTAGATCATGGATAAAGATGCAAATCAAAAATGGACAAGAAGTCTCTAAGGAAAACATTCAGAGAATCCTAAAAATATACAAGCAGTTACAAATTTTGAAGGCGTCATTTCATTACATCTTCTGTACACTCCATTATCCTGTTTTGAAACTTCTTGGCATTCTCACAGTCATTCTGAGCGTCTACGGATGCGTCAGAATGGAAGGCTATATCAAAATTTTTCTTGCAATTGTTGGAGCCGGAGCAGGAATAGCTATAACAGTGATGATTGGAACCCTCGCGGAGTTTTACACACAGTCCACAGAAATTCTCTTTCTAATGAAATCACCTAACTTTCAGAAAAACTTGAATGAGGTAGACAAAAGGATCGTCAGATCACTCAATTTGATTGAAGTTAAAATGAGGTCACTCTATGTCATCGACAAAGACTGTGTTGTCACTGTATTTTGGATCGTGGTAACTAACACTATTAATTTTCTACTCATGAATCGATAGACAGAAAGTTGTCGCTTTACGCAACAAAGAAAATCAGAGCTATTTTAAACATGACACATAAATAATTCTTAGATAACTAGGAACTCTATAAATATTTTCCACTATAATATTCATAATCCTGTTTTATTTGATTTTCTGTATCATGTGTAAAAAAATATTCACAATTAAAATGTTCCAATGTTTTCTCATGTCTCCATCTAATACTGTTTTTTATTAGGTAAACGGTTCCGTTTATGTGTTATTAGTTACCACAGTAGCACCAATTAAAGCACGATATACAGAGGTCGGCTCGCTACTATTTTTTTAAATATCTGAATTTGTGGCGTTTCCTGTATTTAATTCCTAGAGTAGGTTTTTGTGGTATTGACAAGATCGTACAATTTACTTATTGTTTCCATAAAGTAATAACTATATGCGCCCAGTTTTAAATGGCTATTACTCTGGCTAAGAGAAAAGGCAATTACTCTGGCTAAGAGAAAAGGCAATTACTCTGGCTAAGAGAAAAGGCCATTACTCTGGCTAAGAGAAATGGCTATTACTCTGGCTAACAGAAAAGGCCATTACTCTGGCTAAGAGAAGTGGCTATTACTCTGGCTAAGAGAAATGGCTATTAATCTGGCTACGAGAAATGGCTATTAATCTGGCTACGAGAAATGGCTATTACTCTGGCTAAGAGAAATAGCTATTACTCTGGCTAAGAGAAATAGCCATTACTCTGGCTAAGAGAAATAGCAGGGCGTACAAAAAATTTTAATTCACAT